>PISX010009508.1:0-75424 GCA_004024625.1 Mellivora capensis
AACATTGGGGTACAGATGGCCCTTCTTTTCACCACATCTGTATCTTTGGGGTAAATACCCAGTAGCGCAATTGCAGGGTCATAGGGAAGCTCTATTTTTAACTTCTTGAGGAACCTCCACACTGTTCTCCAGAGTGGCTGCACCAACTTGCATTCCCACCAACAGTGTAAGAGTGTTCCCCTTTCTCCACATCCTCTCCGACACACGTTGTTTCCTGTCTTGCTGATTTTGGCCATTCTAACTGGTGTGAGGTGGTATCTCAATGTGGTTTTAATTTGTATCTCCCTGATGGCTAGTGATGATGAACATTTTTTCATGTGTCTGATAAGAGGCAGAGAAGTTTGATTCATGTTTCTGCCAGACGACCTTGCCCCTGTTATTTTTCCTCCATTTTGTCATCTGCAAAATGCCTCCATCATGGAATTAAGGTGAGGATTCCCTTACCTTATTTTGTATTCTGTATCGTTAAAGCAACTGAACAAGGAGGCCTTGACACTGAGATGTCTCTATACCTTCATTACCTATGTGAGCAAACCAAAACCCAAGCCAAAGGCAGTGTCTTAGTATTGAGAAAATAACATTGAAGACTAACCAACCACCAATAGGCAACTACATTTTCTCAAATAAGGCAACCACTTAAGCTGCAGCCGGTCAAATAATTACCTTGCTTTGCCCCCTGCCCCCCCCCCCCGTCTTCTCTCTAAGCACCTCCCTCCTAGCGCCAGGTAGGTGAAGGCCTCCTAACCACCTTCACTTGGGCAGTGCCCAACTTAAATCCGTATTTGCTCAAATAAACCCTTGAAATTTTTAATGTGCTTCAGTTTATCTGTTACCACTGCACCTATCCCAGGTCTGCTTTGTTCTAAAAGGCAAGGGTAGTACTTTGTGTTAACAGTGTCTTTCTTTTGTCTGGTCACTACCTGAATGAGCTCCCAGAGACTGTTCCGTGAGACTTTGACTTCATTTCCTACAAATCATTTAATCCCGTATGATGGCGGTGGTGTGGGGAAGGTTTGAAGGTGTCTTTTCTACCCTTTAGACATTGTTCCCGAAGCCAGCCACTCACGTAGGGCCGAGTAACTAGATTCTCAGACCGTGAACCTCATGGCCAAGCAGAGAGCCTTTAAATAAATAAATAAATAAATAAATATTTATTTATTTAAATACACCAGGGTCAGCAGAGAGCCTTTCCCTGGACCCGCCACCTCACACTTTACTCCTCCCTCCGAGGCCCAGCCTCAGCTATAACGTGGGTTATCAGAGATTCTGCCTCGTTCCTTTCTGCATTGGGAGAGGAAGGAACATGAGAGAGATGACAGGAAAGGGGGAGAGAAGCGCCTTCCCTAGCGTGGCCTTAGAAGTGGTACCTTTTCAGTCAAGACTAGGCAAAAAGTTGTTAGAGAAAGCAGACTGCAAACATGCCTGAAAAGCTTTGGGGAAATTGTTAAGGTACTTTTATGAACACACTCCCTCTCCCATCTTTTTTTTTCTTTCTTTCTTTTTTTTTTTTTAAATTAACATATAATGCATTATTTGGCCCAGGGGTACAGGTCTGTGAATCATCAGGCTTACACAATTCACAGCACTTACCATAGTACATACCCCTCCCCAATGTCCATAACCCAGCCACCCCATCCCTACCCCCAACCCCCAGCAACTCTTAGTCTCATGTTTTGTCTCCCTCCCAATCCCATCTTGTTTCATTTTTTTCTTCCCTTCCTCCCATGACCCTCCACCCTGCCTCTCAAATTCCTCATATCATCAGAGATCATATGATAATCGTCTTTCTCTGAGTGACTTATTTCACTTAGCATAATACCCTCTAGTTCCATCCATTGTTGCAAATAGCAAGATTTCATATCTTTTGATGGCTGCATAGTATTCCATTGCATATATCAATCACATCTTCTTTATTCTTTTTTTTTTTAAGATTTTATTTGTTTATTTGACAGAGAGAGAGAGAGAGAGAGAGAGAGTGAGCATAAGCAGGGGGAGGGGCAGAGGCAGAGAGAGGAGAAACAGACTTCTGCTGAGCAGGGAACCTGATGTGGGACTCAATCCCAGGACCTTGTGATCATGACCTGAGCTGAAGGCACTGAGCCATCCAGGCATCCCTCCCTCTCCCATCTTTTTTTTTTTTTTAAGATTTTATTTATTTGACAGAGCAAATTTGACAGAGAGAGAGCACAAGCAGGGGGAGGGGCAGAGGGAGAAGGAGAAGCCGACTTACGCTGAGCAGGGAGCCCAATGCGGGATTCCATCCCAGGACCCTGGGTCATGACCGGAGCTGAAGGCTTAACAGACTGAGCCACCCAGGAGCCCCTCCCTCTCCCATGGTACAGCACCCTTCTTGCACCCCTCCCCTCCACCCCTCACTCCTCACGGTGTTAAACTTGGGCTGTGCCCCGGGATGGAGTTGGGGGCGTCTAGAAGATATGGACACCCTCAGCCCTGGTCGGTTTGCCCTCGCCTGTAGAGCTCCAGTGTGTCGTGATGCTAAAGGAAGAAGAGTGGGAGGGAGGGCAAGCAAAACCTGCCCTGCCGTGTACCTAAGGCAGGTAGCACAGTGACCAGCTTGAAAACAAGCCCCCTGCCACCCGCCCTTGGTGGGAGCGGAGGTCTCCGATCTTCTACACGTGACCCCGGAGAGACAGAGACCGGGCTGGTGTGGGGACTGACCTGTCTGCTTGCCCCGCAGTGCGGAGGCCAGATTAACGGCGGGGACATCGCCGTGTTTGCGTCGCGCGCCGGCCACGGCGTCTGCTGGCACCCGCCGTGTTTCATCTGCACCGTCTGCAACGAGCTGCTGGTGGATCTGATCTACTTTTACCAAGACGGGAAGATCTACTGTGGCCGGCACCACGCGGAGTGCCTGAAGCCCCGCTGTGCCGCCTGTGATGAGGTCAGAGCACAGAGCACGCGGCGGGTGGGCTGGGGGGCGGGGCGGGAGGGGCCGGCCCCGCCCATCGCCCCTAGATCTTGCCATAGGCCGTGCTTGGTCCTGTGCTCTTCTGCATGAAGGGAAACCATGGGCCTCTCTGCCTTCTTGTATTAAGCCTCGTGGGAGAAGACCCAGCCCTCCCTGGCTGCTGGCCGGTCTGGAAGTGGCCGAGTCCTGGGCATCCAGGCCCGAGGACAGTGTCTGTAGCTGAGAGTTGCTGGCACTAGGGCAGTTGCGAACTCTCAAAGAAAGGCACTGGGCAGCTTTAGACTTTAGATTTCAGCTGGCGTGTAATCATCAGTCATGGTATGGCCCTGAAGTCTTAAAATAGTTGGGATTCCTGAGCTCCAGTGGGACAAAGTGTTTTGAGAAGAGGGACATTTGGTGGCACAATTTAGTGTCCCCATGATTTACAAACGTTCTGATGGGGATTCAGGAGGCCGGTGCATACTCCCTTAGGAGAGAGCCCTGCTCTGAGAGGTACTTGAATTCGCTACCCCAGGTCAGAAAGTGGACTAGAACCCCCAAGCCTGTGCCTGGTGTTTTCTCCCACCAGGAGCACACCCAGACATGATCTGTAAGCTGCAAGAAGAGAATAGCTGTTTTGACTTCAAAAGTTTGGAGTTTATATTCCTGTAAAAAGTTAAAAAAAAAAAAGTTCGGAGGAGAAAAGACAGTATTCTAAACCTGACCACTTTTATGGGAATAATTGGGGAAGGATGTTGGATAGAGGTTTCCTTCTGCACAGAGTGGATTTCTGGTTCCATCTGACCCTGCAAACAGTGGTGTGGGCTTCTGCAAAGCAGCACTCCCCTTTCTCAGCCACAGCCCACTCCTGCCTGCCTAGGGAGGGTTCGCTTTTCTAGGAGGAAGTTGGCCAGCCTTAACTAATTTGGATTCTAATGCTGTTGGTGATGTTCTGGAGAGACCCTCTAGATGGGTATTTGGGAAACAGAATTCAGTTCCACCTGGATTCAAGCAGCCTCTTTACCTTCCTGCCTCAGTTTCCACTTCTGGAAATTAGTGCTCCTGATACTTTATTGTTATCTAATGGCAAATAGAAAATGATGATTGAGGTGTTTTGAAACTTTTGTTCATTGAGATATAATTGACCTAAGATAAGATTCACCTTTCTTAGGTGTCCAATTTGGTGGGTTTTAGTATATACATAAAGTTGTGCAACTCTCCCTGCTGGCTAATTGCAGGACCTTTTCATCACCCCAAAAGAAACTTTGTATCTATTAGCAGTCTCTTCCCTTCTCCCCCTTTCTCCAGCCCCTGGCAGCCACTAATCTGTTCTCTGTCTCTATGAATTTACATACTCTGGGCATTTTACATAAGTGGAATCAGACAATGTGTGATCTTTTCTGGAAGTGATCTTTCACTTGGTGTAATGTTTTTGGGGTTAATCCACACTGTAGCGTATAGGTGTATTATTCCTTCCCAAGGCTGAGTAATACTCAGCCACGTGTATAGGTCATGTTAGATAGAGGCAGTTAATGGACATTTAAGTTCTTTCCACTTTTTGAAGATTATGATCAGTGCTGCTATGAACGTTCATATGCAGGTTTTTGTGTGGACATATATTTTCTGTTTCCTTGAGTATACACGTGGGCGTAGAATTGCTGGGTCACGTGGTAATTCTGTGTCCAAGTTGAGGGAAGGCAGACTTTCAGAGAAGCTATGGTAGTGGGTGCAAAGTGGTATCACGTTATGGTTCTTTTTGTTTGTTTGATTGCTTTAAATTTTATTTTATTTTGTTTTCAGTGTTCCAAAATTCATTGTTTATGCACCACACTCAGTGCTCCATGCAATACATGCCTTCCATGATACCCACCACATTATGGTTTTGATATGTCTGTCCCTGATGGGTAATAACGTTGAGCATCTTTTCATGTGTTTATTGGCTCTTTGTGTATCTTCTTTTTTTGGAGAACTGTGTATTCCAATCCTCTGCCTGTTTTTGTTTTGTTTTGTTTAATTGAGCTATTTTTCTTTCTATTCTAGAGTTGCTTGCATATTCTGGATACTAGTTCAGACTGGATCCTAGTTGTCAGATACACACTTTGCAACTATTTTCTCCCATTTTGTGGTTACAGTTTCACTTTCTTGATGCTCTTTGAAGCACAGAAGTGTTTAGTTCCAATGAGGTCCGATTTACCTTTTTTTTTTCTTTTGTTGTTTACACTTGCAGTGGCATAGCTAAGGAAACTATCGCCTAGTCCAGGTCCTGAAAATTTGCACTTGTGTTTTCTTTTAAGCATTATAGTATTTGGCTCCTTTGGTCTCTCATCTCTTTTGAATGAATTTTTGTATATGACTCATGTATATGATTCGTTCTTTTGCATGTGGTTACCCAGCTGTCCCCAGCCACATTTATTGAAAAGACCGTTCTTTCCCCCACTGGATGTCCTTGGCATCTCTGTTGATAAGCAGTTGGCCATAAATGTTTGGGTTTGTTTCTGGACTTTCAGTTCTCTTCTATTGATCTATATGTCAGTTCTTATACCAGGACCACACTGCCTGGATTACTATGGTTTGAAGTCAGCTTTGAAGTCCGTGCTTTGAAATTTAAAAAGTCTATATTAGAGATCAAAACACGAATGCTTCCTAGGGCAAGGCAGGTTGTGTACACGAAGGTGACTCATTTTAAGACAGCAGTGAGTGGTGAAGAATAGGACTGAACTGCAGAACTGACCACTCATCTAAAAACAGGAGTCCTCCTTCTCAAATACTTTGTTTTCAACAAAGAAACCAGGAGTCTAGATGTTAAAATGACATTTCCTATTTTTAAAAAGATGTTGCATCAGCCAGATAAGACATGGATGTGCTGTCCAAAGTGCCCACGAGCCACGGGTGTCTGGTCTTGCTTTTTATTCTTCAGGGTAGAATTTAATTTCTCTTATTAAAATGTGGTTCAGTTACTATCTGGCCAGGCCAAAAACTGTGGTTAATTGTGCTTTAGGCAAATCCCAGTGCACTCACTGATACAGAGGTAGGACGTGGCATATACAGATAGATTTTTTTGTTGAGTAAATTGTGGGAAAGACTTGCTTTCCCATCCTTCTAGTTTGGGGTCCCTGTAGTTCTCCATTAAAGTGCGTTCTCCTGGCTGGGTGTTAACCACTGATCCTTTGGCTTCCCCATCTCTAGATCATCTTTGCGGACGAATGCACAGAAGCTGAGGGGCGGCACTGGCACATGAAACACTTCTGCTGCTTTGAGTGCGAGACGGTGCTTGGCGGCCAGCGCTACATCATGAAGGAGGGAAGGCCCTACTGTTGCCACTGCTTCGAGTCCTTGTATGCAGAATATTGTGACACCTGTGCCCAGCACATAGGTGAGGTGATGTTTGGTGCTCAGCTCAGTCCTACTGTGACTGGGTCTCCTCGGTGTCTGGTGTAGTTAGAAGCCCTTTGGTTCTCAACTCATACTGGCTTAAGCGAAAAAGGGGAATTTCTTGGCTCATATATCTGGAAAGGCCAAGGAGTGGGCTTGCTTCAGGTAGGGATGGCTCAAGGGTTTAAAGTCTGGAGGTTTTTTTTATCCTTTGTGTCTCAGCACTGTTTGCCTTCTGTTGGCATTGGTAAAAAGCAAGCTGCGTCCACATGCTGGCAAAGAGGACTGCCTAATTATACAGAGCCTTAGCACTTGCATTCTCAAAAGGAGTGGGGCCACGTCTGTCTGAGTATCCAAATCAGTTCCTCCAAATATGAACCTTAGCATCCCTGGTTTGGTCACGGGTTCCACCCTGGAAACAAAAGAAGAGGGTATTTCGGTTGGTCTGCCTGAATCATAGGCCCACCCCCGACATGGGGTTATGTGATGTACAGCTCCCCTACCCAGGAGAGGGGGAGAGGTCCCAGAAGGAAACTCCGAGGGAAAAATGTAAACAGATGTCTTCCACAGTCTCCTTGGAAAACTTGGGGATCAGCAGAGGGAGAAACCAGCATAGTCCTCATGGTAGGAAGGGGTTGTCAAGAAAACCAAATGGTTTCTGGCAAGCACGTCCTAAAAAAATCAGCAAAAGCTGACCCAGCCAAATACAAAGCAAGAGAACCTGAAATAGCTTATAAGCCATAAACTCCCCCAAAGAAGCGGCAGATCTGAGGTGGTGGAAATCATTTTCCCTTCACAAAGATCCGATTTGTTCAACCCTTCAACGCTCTTCCAGACCAGGCTGTGTCTGTGGCTTCTTCATCCAACCTGCCTGCTCTGGCGCCTTGGGAAGGAGCCATCCTTTAAAAAGGAAAAGAAAGAGTTGGGGAGGGGGGTGACTGTCGGGGAGGCCAGCAGCCTGCTCTTCCCGCGGCTTGTGTCCTTCCAAGAAATCTGCTCAGAAGCTGCCAGCTTCTTCTGGTGGGAAGATGTGGAGGTAATCCGTCTGGGAGCGCATTTTGCCCCACGTCAAGGATTTTATCAGGAACCAAAACAAGGGACATGGCCTCCCTGCCTCGTCAGAAGTGATATATTCCGATGAAAACCTGGCTAGTCCTTTGGAGAGCTTTGGGAGCTGGTAAAAATCACAGGTTTGCAGACAAGGCACCTACCGTGTGCTCAGGGGTTGGTCAAGCAGTCTGTCCCCTGGACTCAGGCTTGCTTCCAGGAGGCCTTTCAGGGCTGGAGTCCCTGCCCGCGGCCTGGGCCGATTCACCTCCCCCTGCAGCCCTGATGGCCTCACCCTCTCACGGCCTGATGACTCAACCAAGGACCCACTGGCTTTCCTTTCTCACAAGATCAAAACAAGGAAACAGACTTGCTTTGGTGTGAAGAATTAGGAAACGGGGAGCTCTCTGTGGACAGGTGGCTAGCCACGTGAGGAAGGCCAGGTGGGCTGTGTTGGAAGGGGTGGGGGTGAGGGGGTGGAATTGTGCCGGTCTCGGAGCCAGCCTCGCTGTGTGTGGATTCCGGGTCCACCAGTAGGCATCGAGGGTACGGACGCTCCCCTGCCACCACAACACCCCCCTTCTCGCTAGTGTTGCTGTTTCTTCTGTCCCTTTCCATTGAGGCTTCAAAGCCTCTCCAGAAACTGCCACTTAGAATGTTTGCTCAGCAACTTGGAAGAGAGAAAAATCTGTCACCACAGCAGATCCACCTCAGAAGGCCCCTCTGTCTTCTTCTCTTTCTCTCCCCTTCTAGCTGTTCACCACTTTGATCGGCACTGCCTTCTCCTGCCTCTTAAATCCATAAAAAGGCATCATTCAAACACAAAAAAGTGTTTTGCCAGAGACGGGGACCTCTGTGGCCTGCAGTGTTAATCACTGCTGTAGTTCAAATATGGTCCCTGGTTGGTTTCTCCCTTCATCTACTTTTCTGTGAAACCTCATTTTCCTGCAACAGTGAAGGGGTGTGCTGTGTATACCCTGCATACCACTCTCTCCTGGTGCTTTGCTCTGACCATATCACACAGATATTCCATATTTATACAGCCGCTCAGAGCGGGCCGTGCATCAGGCGGCCGTTGCCAGGGCAACGGCACTTTTGCCTGCGCGCCGCCGAGTAAACAGTCCTATAAACAGACCGAGGCTAGAGCAGCAGCAGACACACACACCCTCCGAGAAGGGCTTACCGAGCTTGGGGGGGGGGATTAAAAAGGAACGCTTAGATGTGGAACAGCACAGCCCTTTTCCAGATGTTTTGAGTTCAGGACCAGTTCAGAGGACCGTCTGACATCAGGGATGTTGCTCAGGGACCGCGTTGCATGGGCTCTGGGGCCGTTCTGTCACCTGCCTCCCCTCTGCTCGCCTCGCCTTTCCCCAGCCCAGCCTTCTGCAAGGCTGCATCCCCAGAACTGGGGCCCCACTGCCGCATTGGAGCACAGCTTCCTTGCAGAAGCTCGGACCCGGGAACCAGGCTTCCTGTGTTTCCCTGACAGGGAGCGGGTAAGGCTGCCGCTGCTAGGGATGCTGGGCAGCCGGGGGTGTGCGCAGCCCTGTGCAGGGGAGGGCGGGGAAGACCGAGCCAGCCCCAGAGCCTTTCCTAGACTGCCCCCCGCTCAGTGGCCCTCGCAGCAGAAAGGGAGTTGGGCATCAGGAGGTAATGAAAATGAGAGAAAAAGAGCGATGAGAGTAGTTGGCAGATACAGGTCTAAGCACCGTCTGCACATTAACTCACAACAACCCTGGAAGCCAGGCCTGTTATCATCCCCGTGTTGCCGCAGAGGGCACTGAGACACAGAGACGTCAAGCCACTTGCTTAGGGTTACACAGCCACCGGGCCGAGATCGGACCCTCGGCGGGTGGGCTCCGGCAGCTGGGACGCAGCCGGGATGGGAGCCTTCCTCCCTCGGACTCCTCACTGACTCCTGAAGCCTCCCTCTGCAGGACTCCAGAACTCGGCCTCCCACGCGGCCTGTCCTGCTTCCTCCCAGGAGCCTGGGGACAAAGTGTGGATGGAGCCGCAGCTCTGGGTCCCCTAACTCTGGGTGCCGTCCCTAGCCCTGCCCCGGCAGTCCTCATTCCTCCCGGGAGTGCTCTGATGAGAAGGCATGGATTTCCACAGTGGCCGCTTTGCCTTTGAGTGGCCTTTGTGGCGCTCCTGCCTCTCTAAAAGCCCCTTCTTCATCCCTAGGGCCAGACTCCCAAATCAGCCGAGACCCCTTAATTTGGGGCAGAGCTCATAGGAGAGGTAGTGCCTTGTCCTCTCTCTCCCTGGGCTGCAGGGACCTGAAGGTAGGGGCAGGGAGCAGAGGAGGCTGGGACAGCTGCTTGGCTTTTGCCCTTCGTTCTTGTCCCTCTCTTTAGAGGTCGTTCTCCAGTTTCTCATTTACTACCTCTCCAGACGCAGCTCTCAAGGTGATTCCTGGAAGCTCTGGGCTCCGGACTGTTAGCCCCTAAAGGTGGAAGTTCAATAATAGAACTCCATTTCTGGAAAGATTTTTATTACCAGAAATCAGGAGTCTTGGGGCACCTGGGTGGCTCAGTGGGTTAAAGCCTCTGCCTTCGGCTTGGGTCGTGATCCCAGGGTCCTGGGATGGAGCCCTGCATCAGGCTCTCTGCTCAGCAGGGAGCCTGCTTCCTCCTCTCTCTCTGCCTGCCTCTCTGCCTGCTTGTGGTCTCTGTCAAATAAATAAATAAAATCTTAAAAAAAGAAAGAAAGAAAGAAATCAGAAGTCTTGTACAGGTCCCCTTCCATTCTATAGTACTTGCATGAGACTGCATCCCCCACAGGATCTCCCCACAGGAGGGGACCCCCCACATCCAGACTTCCATCCTACCAGCTTAGCAACTGCTGTCGAAAGAGCGCCTTGCTGAGGTAGTGACGTAGGGAGGTGCTCTCGGGGAGTCCACGTAATTCTCCCATTGGACTAGTGCAGGTCGTAGGCCCACTCTGAAAGCAGCCACTGGGTTGGGCAATACAGTTTTTTACTGGTCGGTACTAGGTCCAGGCATGGCTTTAGCCCTGGCCGAAGCTCATGGCCCAACGGTGGCAAGATGTTGGTGGCCCACAGAGAGAGTGAGGCCTAGAACCAGCAGGGGCCAGAAGAGATGCTGAGAAGCAAGAGCCTTTGGGCTTCTGGAAGGTTCCAGCAGGGCAGGTGTAACAGGATTATGCAAACCAGGGACAGCCCTTGCATGGGGAGCAAGTGTGTTTCTTCCTTCCCTGATGACATTAAGCAAAAGGTGTGTGTGCTTATGGAGGCTGCCTTTGATGAACCACACCCAGGTTTTTCCTTACCAAGTGTTGAAATCCATTTTTTTTGTTTTCCACTGAACTGTTAACAATAATTTTTTCACCTGAATGGCCCATGGGGGTTCTGACTTCAGGTTATCCATTCAATCTATAAAGAGACCCTCTGATATGTCGGGCCATGTTCCTGGACGTGCCACAGAAAATTAAGGACTCTGTTGTTCTAAAGCTTCCCTTGCAGTGGGGGAGAGAATTAAAAAGCAAATGCACATGTGTAGTCATGCGTTGTCAAGCAGGGCTCATGCTCTAAAGAAAAATATGGCAGGCCAGGGTGAAGAGCGGTGGAGAACATGCTATCAGGTGTGTAGGGAGACTTCTCTAAGGAGTTGGCATTGGAACAGACCCCCAGGGAGAGTGAAAAGGAAGTGTCAGTGTCTCAGTTAGGAACAAGACTTCCGGGTACAGATTTCACCCGAGATTCCTAATTGCATTGAGTGAGGCAAGTTACTTAACCCTCCTGTACCTCCGTTTTCCCATCCGAGAAATGGAAATCATATTAGAAATCTACCTCATACAGTGGCGAGGTTAAATGACTTTACGTATATGCAGAGCACTTAAAGCAGTTCTATATCTTGTGTTAGTAGCATTATTATAATTTTGTCTGGGAGAATCTGTCCCAGGCAGAAGGAGTCATGGACAGGCCATTTTGATCTAGTTTTTTCTCTGCTCGGAGCAAGTGAGTTCAGAATCAGCTGACTTGTAGAACGAGGGGGTTCTCATAAAGGGACGTGAATACCTTCTTTGTGAGGTCCTGATTATTGATTTATTGTTATTTTATTCTGTTGTATTTGGAACCCTGGGCCAAACCAGGATGCTGTGTGTTTCACATCCTAATATCGGCCTCCGAGCAGCTTGTCAGCCTCTTCCATGTCTTTTCTATCCCTAGGGATCGACCAAGGTCAGATGACCTATGACGGCCAACACTGGCATGCCACTGAGACCTGTTTCTGCTGTGCTCACTGCAAGAAATCCCTCCTGGGGCGGCCCTTCCTCCCAAAGCAGGGCCAGATATTCTGCTCACGGGCCTGCAGTGCCGGGGAGGACCCCAATGGCTCTGACTCATCCGATTCGGCCTTCCAGAACGCCAGGGCTAAGGAGTCCCGGCGCAGTGCCAAAATCGGCAAGAACAAGGGCAAGACAGAGGAGCCTATGCTAAACCAGCACAGCCAGCTGCAGGTGAGTTCCAACCGGCTGTCGGCCGACGTGGACCCCCTGTCACTACAGATGGACATGCTCAGCCTGTCCAGCCAGACGCCCAGCCTCAACCGGGACCCCATTTGGCGGAGCCGGGACGAGCCCTACCATTACGGGAACAAGATGGAGCAGAACCAGTCCCAGAGTCCCCTGCAGCTTCTCAGCCAGTGCAACATCAGAACTTCCTACAGTCCTGGAGGGCAGGGGGCCGGGGCCCAGCCCGACATGTGGGGCAAGCACTTCAGCAACCCCAAAAGGAGCTCGTCACTGGCCATGAAGGGGCACGGTGGCAGCTTCATGAAGGAATGCCGAGAGGACTATTACCCGGGAAGGCTGAGATCCCAGGAGAGCTACAGCGATATGTCGAGTCAGAGCTTTAGTGAGACCCGAGGCAACATCCCAGTAGCCAAATATGAGGAGGAAGAAGAGGAGGAAGGGGGCATAGCCACTCAGCAGTGTCGGACCCGCCATCCCATCAGTTCCCTGAAGTACACCGAGAACATGACACCCACAGAGCAGACCCCTCCGGGCTCCATGGAGTCACTGGCCCTGTCTAATGCAACAGGTAGGTTCTGGTCACCTGGAAAACAGAACACAAGAGGTGATGATCTTGGTCTTCAGGACTTTCGTGTTGTTGCCATGTGCTTTCCTCCAGCAGGGTGTCGGGGAGGGGAAGCGTGGTTTTAGATGGCTTCTGTCTTTGATCACTTTCCCTGTAAGCAGAGCCTGAGGCAGGGATGAGGATGCCTGGGACGCGGTGAGGGTGGACTCCCGGGGAAGGCGAGTCGGAGAGACAGGCCAGCGTTGGGGGAGGAGCCGAGCAGAGAATGCTATCTGGACTGGCATCTGACTGCAGCCTGACCCCACAGCGGGCTCTGGAGGTTGGGTTGCATCGTACAGTTGGCTCCCTCTTGCAACAGAGGGGTCGACAGTCCCATGTACTGTGTCTGTCAGTCACCGGCTTTGGGCTGCTAGAGAGCGGCTCCCAGATGAGGTTGTGGGTAGGGGCAGAGGGCATGGCAGGTGCTGTTGGCCAAGGACAGCACTCAGGAGAAGAGGCAGCTGTGAGCCAGAAGCTGTACTCGAAATACCGGGTCATGCTTGAGACACCACGGCATCCGTGACAGCTTCTAAGGCTGTCCCAAACCCCAGTATCTCGTTAGGAAGCTCATTTTAATGTGTAGATGGAGACCAAAGAAATGTGGGCAGACAGGAGAAGGGAAGTAGGCTGAAAAGGAGCGAAGGGGGAAGAGAAACAGACCATCCAGTGCCTGCTTTCTCCAGATAAATGGTCCAGCCCGTGGGACCTGTGGGGACGGATGTGGAAGTTCTCTAAGACGGCGCTCCGCAACGTGTAGTCTGAGCGTGGAAGCTAGCCTCAGTCTGCAGTGAGACAAGTACTAAAAATGACAATGTCTGTGAACTCCTGGAATGGTTTAACCTTGCTGCAGCATCCAAGTGTGTGCTCAGCAGGCTGGTCTTCTTGGTCCAGGTGTGGACCAGTCAGGGTGTCGTGGATTGTGAGTTGTGTGCGGCATGGGCTCCGTGCCAGCCACACTCAGGAGGGTCGCATGTCCTCCCACGGTGGGTTGAAAATAAAAAACGGGTCCTTCGCCATCGATAGCTGAGAAGGACTGCCTCAAGATGTGCTTCCCTTATGGGTGGGACACCCGAGGAGGGGGACGCACGTCTACCCCTTACATCAGGGACCCCAGAGTCCAGTGGGTCTTGGCGGTGCCTGTGATGAACTTGTACATGCCAGCCCGGTCTGGAGGTGACAGCCCCAGCTCAGCTCCAGCGGGTCGTTGCCGCGTGCAAAGACATTTAATCATTCACCCAGCAGCAATGTAGCTCTTGCCCTGTGCCAGACTGTGTTCTACACACTTCATAAATATTAACTCACTTAATGAAATCCTCCCAGCCCGAGAAAATGGATATACTATTTAGAGTCTCATGTCAGAATGGAAGAAACTCAAGCCTAGAGACGTTGGAGGATTTGCCCCCAAGTCACCCAGCTTTTAAAAGGTGGAGTGGGGACTTGAACGTGTGCCTTCGACCCCCAGGGCGGTGCTGTTCATCATACCAGGTGGCCAACAATTCCAATTCCTCCAGACGAGCTAACCATGGGTGTTTTTAAAATGTGAAATCTATTTAAACTCTTGTCAGAACAGCAGAACAGGTCTCTAAGTCCTAGGGGGTCTCCGCAGGATGTTTGTAACCCTTATGCCTCTGAGATGCATTCACGTCTGTGTTCTCGTGAGTCCTAGAGGACAACTAGCAGGTATCGTTACCCTCCTGTTTCAGATGAAACAAAAATGAGGCCTTAGTGACTAAGCACCTCACTGCATTTTGGAGAAGCGAGCAGTTAGTGCCGAGTGATGACTGCCTGGCGTTCAGCCCAGGGTGTGCTACTCTTGAAAAATGTACATGCTATAATTACTTAAGAGGCCAGAAGATAAACAGGTAATTCAGCCTCTGAAGCAGCATTTCTCGAAGCTAGACCATGTGCATTTGACGTTGGCTGCTTGATGCAAACATGGACTTCAGGGCGTCCCCTCAGACCTCTTGCATCAGACCCTATGGGGAGGGAGACCCAGGACCCTGCATTTCAACCAGCTCCTACTGAAGGTGATGCAGCCGCTGTCTGAGAACAGCTGTCTGTGGGCTTGTCTGTTTCACTTGATGGTCCTCATGCAGTGACTTAGGAGAAAATCAGGAGATCTAGGTGTTGGGAAATATTGGAAAGGCCACGTGGTGTATGTTTGAAGAATGTACCATCTCACATCCTAAAGAAGAGGCATTTATCCCCATGATTTTCTGTGGGCTCTTGGGCAAAGCACTGAATGTCCCTCTGACTCTGAGATTAGGAGAAGCCTCCCTGAACTGTGTCTGATACGGCTACCAAAAAAAAAAAAAAATTCCTGAAATCAGCAATCAGCACTGCCCCGTGAAGCCAGTAGCCACATGTGACTGTTGAAATTCGGATTCATGAAAATTAAATGAGATTAAAAGTTCGGGCCATCAGCTGCACTAGCCCCATTTCGAGTGCTCAAGAGCACCTAGCAGAATTTGATATTACATTTAATTTCAGTAGCCATGTGTAGCTAGCGACCACCCTCGCTGGACAGCACGGCTGGCGGGAGGGAGCTGGTAGGATGGGCCCAATGTTAACCTCATCCTTAGTCTCCTGGGAAGTTCTCACATGAGCCTCAGTCTTTCAGATTGTCAATTAATGGCTTGGAGGACCGGTTCAAACCCAGGCTTCGTCGTGGCCGAGGCGGGTGGCCTTCCACAAACTGCTGACATTGTGTAAGGCTCTGTCACGTCATCTCTGGAATTTAGTGATTAACAGGACTTCCTTTGTAGTGTTTTGGGGACAAGTCTATGATAATGCATTTAAAGTGGTTAATATAGTCTTTGACACAGGGGATCTTCTATGAGGGTCTCCTGATATTTTTTGCTGTGACTGCATTTTCATCATTCTTATCCCAAGCATACTGGTACACAGATTGGGCCTCCACGAATGTTTTGGCTACTGACATCTCCCAGCGTCCACCAGCTGTGCAGGTTTGCATTTTTAGGTTTGCAGATGTTCCTGTGGGACGCTCTCCTTTTTTAAACCAGCATGCGAAGAGCGTGAGAAACAGGGAACTGAAGAAATGCCTTCTGTGCCCCTGTGTTTCCATAGATCTGTCAGACACAGCCGTATGGAAGAAAGATTGCAGCTCATATTCTAAGCATTGCTTCGCCCTTGGTCACTGGATCAAACCTTAAATAGCCTTCTAGATCCTACACTACACACGCACGCACGCACGCACACACACGCACACATGCACCCAAGATGTGGTATTGACTAGACTAGGAAACTCGGTCGTTTTGCTGCCAACCCCCATTGTTGCATTTAAATTTTGCTAGAAAATCCCCTAGTCTTTTGAGAAGGCAGTGCTCGGAACTGTGTATCTTTAAATCCTGGAACCCCAGTCTGTGAGTAACAAGTATGGGTGGGTCATAGAAGGCTTAACCAAAACACCTTAATCCGCAGGTGAAAGCTAGTTTTCTAGATAATGGATTTTTTTTTCTTCCATCGTCAATAACTCATGTTATTGAATAAGTTTGTCATGTCTAATCTGGCATAAAGCATGATCTTGTTGTAGGCGGCATCTTTCCTTTGAACAGATCTGGAGAAACAGCGCCAGGGACTTGCCAGCCTTAGATCTGGGCTCTGCCCCGTCCTGATTTGCTGAGAACCGGGAGCACATTGCCCCGTGGCCCTGGAAAATGCCACCCACCCGTTAGGCTCACACGGGGCGAGTCCAGTGAGGACAGTCAACCGTTGACACCCGCACCGTGTGGAGCCTGCAGGAACGCTCGGACCCTTCACTGCCTAACCGTGCCTGCAAAGCAGCTTGCAGCCCGGGTGACCCGAGTACTGCACGTAGCAATAGCCGCAGCCGCTGGCATTGTGGGGTGTTGGGTATGCCCTAGGTAGATTCTCAGGGCTTTGTGTGAACTAGCTCACCATCTCTGGAGGAGGTGGACCCCGCTGTTAGTCCCCTCTCATGGATGTCCTAAGTGAAACCCAGAGAGGCTGCGTAGCTCAAGGCCACACAGCTTGGAATTAGAGGAGCAGGAGGCAGATGCGGGCTGTCTAGCTCCAGGCCTGTGCCCTCCAACCACCGGACCATGGACATGTGTGCAGTGATGATAGCATTAACGGGTGACAACTGTAAGACCACAGACCGTGGTCTGATATGATGGTGATGTCCCGTGTAATGTCTCTCTAAATCCCCATAATGGCCCTGTGAGATAAGTCTGATTATTTTGCCCATTTTACAGAGAAGTATGCGAAGTCCACGGGATTTGTGACCTCTCCATGGTCACTACTGATAGCCAGGATCTCAATCTGCAAGGCCCTTACTCTCAACCCCCTTGATAGAGTCCCCACAGGAAGGGTGATGGTCACAGTTGGGATCGGGATTTCTTTTCCTTTTGCAGCCAGTCTGCTGATGTCTTTCTGGCCTGGGCAGGGCAGGACCAAAGCTGGAGAGCACAACAGAAGGCAAAGCTGGTAGTCGAGGTGACCTGCGTGTTTTCAGAGGAACTTAAAGACAAAGGAGACAGTTGTAGATGGTCCAGGGGTTGGCACCTGGCAGGAGGCCCCTGCAGAGAGCAGGGGAAGGCTGTAGTGTGAGTCAGGGCCACCATTCAAGTCACAGTGGAGCCAGGTGAAGAGTAGAGTTCAAATCGGGACCTGTTGCCTCAGGCAGAGGCTGCACCAATGGACAGCTGGAGATGGTTAGCTTGTCCCCAGCAAAGCGCTCTGGAGTGCAGCAATGAGGCTGGGAACACGGCTCGTCCTTGAGGATCAGCCACATGCCATGAGGAGTGGCTGCGTCAGAGAGAGCTGCGACCTAAAGGAAGGAAATGCAGGTGTGGATGGGAGGAAAGAAAGGACGCTTTCTGTGCATTCATTCAGCCAGCCAGTGTGACTTTGAGGGCCTACCCCGTGATGGGCTGTAGACCAGTCTGCCTGAGCTGGAAATTGGACTTTGTGGTTTAATACCCCTGTGGCCTTGAGCTTACCTTTTGGATGCCTCAGTATCTTCATCTGTGAAATAAAATGACAGCAGTGCCTTATAGGGTGTTGTGGGAATTAAAGAGTTAATTCCTGTAAAGAACTTGGGACAGTGCCTGATGGCCACTAAGTACTTAGTGCCAGCAAGAAGGTGCCACTGCCTGTACAGGGGCTTAGGGATACAGTGCTGAGCAAAAGTGGACAAGGAGCCTACCTTCCTGCTCCTCGCAGTCTAGTGGAGTTCAGTAGATTAGAAGCATCTAATTGTGCAATATGAAATTGAATCTGTGGTAAATGTGGGCTAAGAGGGCATGCAAAGAGAGAGAGAGCTGAGGCAGGGAGGTTAGACCGAATATCCTGAAACAGTGATGCTTAAAGGACAAGAGAAGGAGGATTCCAGGCAGCAAGAGCAGCATGTGCAAAGGCCCTGTGGTAGGAATGTGTGGCAAGTATAAACACGTGAAAGAAGGCCCACAGTGTAAACAGCAGTAAAGACTGATAGAGGAAGACCGATAGGATGGTGACCTAGGAGAGAAAATTAGCAGGTTGACAGTGCCCTTGGGGGAAGGGTTCTGAGAGACAGAGAGGATCAAGTCGAAATCCTAGAAATGTGTAAGAGTTTGCCGACTCTGATTTTTGACCCAGGCCACCATCAGCTAAAGGCACACATGTCATTGGCCTGGATATGTAGAGACCCGGCCGAAGCAGAAGTCCGAATGGACTTCCTGCTGCCTTTGATCAGTGTTGCACAGTTGTGGCACCGACACACCTTGACAAGGGACACTTTGTTGTGCAAGACCAAGATGCATGTGCAAGATGTACTGAGGGCCAGGGAGTCATGGGATAATTTTTCAGCTTTGCTGGCAAACTGGGAGAGAACCAGAGAACAACAAAGGGTGGAGGGGAGCTGAAACAACCAACTGGAACAGCTCACTTGACCAAGAATGTCTGCAATGTTTTTTAATCCTTGTAATGCAAAACATTTCTATATTTAATTCTGGGCAGGAACATTGCTCCTTTTCTTCTGCATAGTTTGGATGTGCATCCTCTACCCCAGTTTCTTTATTTAAATGGTTGGGTAAAACCTCCTAACCAGCTGCCCCCACCCCCTCAAACCCCCTCCCCACCCCAGCCCCCTTACTTGAGCGGCCACACCTCAGTCATGCTCATGAATTTCACAACCCAGATTCTTTGTTCATCCTCTCCGCCGGGAAGGATGGGTGGCCTGGTCCGGAATTACAGATTAGAAGACCCAGAGTTCTGTCAGTTGGCCTCAGGGCCAGCGCCGAGAATACGCTGGGATTGTCTTCCTTCATGAGAACTGCAGAACTCTTGTTTGCAAGTGTCAGAATCCCAACCCAACTGGTGTAAACAGATAAGTTTGTTTTCTTTAAGTCAAGTGTCCACAAAGTTCACAGGATTTTGGTTCTGGGAACAGCTGGATCCAGGTGCCCAAATGATGTCGTCAGGACCCACCTTCTTTCCATCTCTCTCTCTCTGGGTTCTAACTTCCTCCCCACTGGCTGGCTTTGCTCTCAGGTGGACTCTTCCCAGTGGTGGTTGAGATGGCCATGGGCAACTCCAGGCTAACGCCCATTAGCATGAGGTAGTGTCACCCAAAGCCCCAGAATGGGGTCCCATTTGCCTACCTTGCGTCACCTGACAATTCTTAAAGGACCTCCTGTGGTGGAAGGAGCAGAGGAATGTTCGCTCTGCTTGGTCCATCCTGAGTCAGGTGCCCATCCTGGGACCTAGGGGATGGGGTGCAGCCCACCCAAACTGCAGGGACTAAGAATGGAGATGGGCTTCCCAAAGAGGAATCCAGGTAGGATTTTCGAAGGAAAAGGGATTGTACTGCAAGGAGGTAAACAGCACACGAACCTGCTCCTGAGCCTATCCCGTCTGGGGCATTGCATCCCTCCGGGACTGATCCCGGATTTGGTTCCTTTCTCCGGAAGCCCCGTCATGTGAACTTGACGTCATATGTCCATTATGTATGTTTGCCATGGTTTTCTGGAGATGAGAGGACATGTCTCCATGGTGATTTTAATGTGGGGAATTCAGGATGGCAATGGGGATGTTTTGCAAGGGCAGATTGGACAGAACCCAACCCCTCAGCTCAGTGTTGAAGGTGTGATTCAGGTTTCTGACTGGTTCCACGGGGTGACTTTCTCTGTGTTCCTTATGGAAACAGTGCCTTCTTACTGGTATATCATGACTCTGAACCAGACTCATAGACCAAGGCCCAGATGAAAACCAGCAGAGTGAAAGTCGTGGTAGAATCTGTTCATCTTGCGTTTCTCTTTTTGGGTCAATTTCGTGCTGTGTGGAAGCTGAGGATATTCTCAGGGCCAGGTGAGAGGGAGAGGGGGCAGTGGACAGACCAGTCTGGATAGAGCTCACCCCAGAGGGCCCGATGCATGCCTGCTTCAGGTCACGGTCTCACTGACATTTTCTGGGTTCAGAGAAATTTTTCCAGTGTCCTGGTTTTTAATAACCATTCAGGAGGCTTATTTATAACCTCCCTGGGCATGGGCAGTCATCTCTGCCCAGAATAAGTAACCATGGTTGCTGACAGGAGAGAAAAGGTTGCTGATTTTATTCATTTTATTACTGAAAAGGCAACACAGGAAAATGGGCCCAGGGTGGAGGCAGGGGGCCGATGGGCACCTCAGACTGGTACAAGATTTTGTAAAGTAAATTTTTAAAGGACCTGTGTGCATTTCTCTTGGAGCTTTTGAATGTAGGAATCTCACAAAAGGAAATAACTTCACTCACATCCACTTGGTAATGGCCTTGAAACTCGGGTTTTTTAGGATTTATTTTTTTAAATGTGGGCAACTAGGAACAGCTATAAGAGAACAATTAAGATATAGGGGAAAATATATCATAGCTCTTACCTCTTGACTAGTGCTAATATTTTGGTGAATTTTCACATCTTTTCCCTGTATACCAGTGTGTTATTTTTTTCTGAATTGTAGACATTCTGAATGTTCTGGGTCCTGACTTTCTTCATTTGCATTCTGTTATTAGCTGCTTTTCATGGCTTTTATCACATCACATGTAATGCTGCGTTAATATTCAGTCAAATGGACGTCACCATGTTCCTGGAATGGGACACCTAGGAGGTTCCCAGACTGATTTGTATTGAAATCTACATTTCCTTTGACTTGCAGCAACAAAAACATACTTTTTTGACTCACTCTTTCCTTATAAACATAATTAAACCTTCTAAATACTTTGGCACAGTTTCTCGCCAGATGCTTGACCTCCTCACTTGAGCATCTCCTCCACGGAGTTTTCTGGTGGGACTGGGAGGCCCGTCAGTGATTCCGTGCCAGCCATCCCGGCCCAGCCACCCCTCCTCTGCCCAGACACAAGGTGCCTCCCGAGCAGTAGGAAATGAGTGTGATTAAAACCCCACTTCCTAGTACAAGCCACCTGGGGCAGCTCTGGGGAGTCTGTTTCTTCACGTAAACAGTCACCATCCCTCCATCAGTTCGTTCCCTGGGGACCACCTACATCACATTGATCTGGGATGCTTGTCAACAGTTCACGTTCTTGGGCCCATCCGAGTCTTGCAAACAGAGTCTCTCACCAGCCAGACCTGGGAATCAGCATTTCTAACAGATGCCCCCACAGAACTCTTAGGTCAGTCAAGTTTACGGAACACTGAGCTAGAGAAACCCAGATCATGCCTGGGTAAGCAGCCTTCCCTGCTGCCTTGTCTGTGGTTAGAAGTTTCTTCTCGCCCATGGTACGTACCCCTTTTGCATCTTCTCTTAGTCATGAGTCTAGCCTCCTGTTTGGACAAAAGAAGAACTGGATTGTGTTTCTTCTAAAAAGCTCTGAAGATGTCCCTGACATCAGATAGCCCTTGGTACTGTAAAAAGCATCTTAGCAAGCTAAGAGCGTGTTATCTGAAACACGGAGGGCGTGTTTCTTAAGCACTCAGTCTGGGCTAACTATGAAAGAGAGTGATACCTGCCAAGAGCATTTGGTGGTTTTGGTATTGTCATTGAAGGCAGCAAGAAGGGTGAACAGTAAAATACTCTAACTCCAAATGGGGCCTATTTCGGCTGGAAATCAATGTGCAAGTGAAGGGCCAGGAGACCCAAAGTTTTCATGAATTGGAAGTGGGTTGATTGGTTGGTTACCTTAGAATAATGTTCAGGCGCATCACTGTGAACAGTCAGGTGGGTGTGTGTTCCCAGCGGTGTGCCGCTAGGCACCTCCTCCCGCCTACCATTCCCAAATCAAAACCAGAGCATGGCGTGTTTCTGGGAGGCAGCTGTCACAAATCAGGCTGAGTAAACAGGCGGGGCACCATCTAGAAGATAAAGTCTGCATCTTCCAACACAAAATTACTCAGAAAAAGCCTAGTGTTTTCTTTTGGTACAAAAACTTTTAACAGCTTAAAAATGTCCTGCTGAATTCCCCCTCCACCTAACTAGAACAGACCCATTTCCTCCACTCCTTTCCTGGGTTCCAGAAAAGAGCCTTTCTCAACTCTGGGCTCCCTGAGGGTTTGATGGCCCCGTTTGCAGATTACCCAGCTCCAGTCTTCTCTTTTGTCTTTTATCCCTCCCACGTACAAGGACTGGGGCAAAAATGGGCTCATTTCATTCTTTGCAGAAAGCAGTAGAACACGTCCTTTGGTATATTCCTTTCTGTTCTCTGGGCCTTTCATTGGAACAGCTCCTTGACTCTTCAGCCATGCAGAGTATAAGGGATTCTTGCTTCTTGGGCTCAGCCCGTCCCGTCCCGTCTGCCTGCAGAGGGTGTTACCAGTCTGGGGCCACCTGGGAGGCCTTATTCTGATTCTGACGGCCTGTGTGACTGTCCCTGGCAGGGATTCTGTGCTCCCCAGCGGTGAGCATGCTGGACCTTGCCTGCGTGTCTCAGCCGGGCATCAGCAAGACTGATGGCTGCCTTTTTAGTTGGAGGTGCTGATTTTCAAAGGCAGGAAAGTCCAGTTCGGGCTTTCCTTGTGTCTTTTCCCTGGAAGCAGATTGAGCTCAGAGCTGGAAGGGAGAGAAGAGAAAAGAGCCTGGAATAACTCATTTTTTAAAAAAAATTTCTTTCTTTATATCTGGATACTGGGTCCTAGGTAAAAAGATCAGAAGAGAAATTCCCTTTACCTGGGATACACCTCAGACACAAAGGCCCCTACGGTGTGAGCAAGGTGGTCTAGGCCAGTGGTTCTCAGCAGGGGTGATGGGGAGGAGTAGGGATTTTGTCACCTAAGGGACATTTAGCAATGCTTGGAGACAATTTTTTTAAAGACTTACTTATTTTAGAGAGAGGGAGAGAGTACCAGTGGCCGGGGCGGAGGGAGGGAGAGAGAGAATCTCAGGCAGACTCCATGCTGAGCACAGAGCCGGACGAGGGGCTTGATCCCACGACCCTGAGACCATGACCTGAGCCGAAACCAAGAGTCAGACATTCAACTGGCTGTGCCACCCAGGCACGCCGCTTGGAGATATTTTTGATTGTCACAACTTGGGGTGCAGGTTGCTAGTGGCTTCCAGGTAGAGGCCAGGGGTGCAGCTCCACAGCCTACAACGCACAGAACAGCGCCTTCCATCCAACCAAGAGCCATCTGGTCCCATGAGACAGTAGCGCCAAGGCTGAGAAAGCCTGGTCTGGACTATTGCCTTGGAAACCATCCCTTCCCGCAGCAGGCACTTAGAATCCCATCTGAGGGGGGCCTGATGGCTCAAGAAGGCACCTCCCAGGCCGGGCATTTCAGAAGCACCCCCTGCAGCAGAATGAGCCCGTTGTGTTTCTTGCTCTGACCCCAGCTGCAGCTCACGCTGGGGTTTAGTGTTTAAGGGTCACAGTGACCTGGCTGAAATCCCACTGCCGCTGTGGCTGTGTGACCTCGGGCCGGTGGCTTAAACCTCTCACCCCCTCAGCATCCCCTAGCGACCATGAGTATCAATGCCTGCCCCCCGGGGCCGTCGTGAAGCGTGGAGTAATATGCAGAAAGCACTTCATTGCATGCCTGGCACATGGAAAATTCAATATTGGAGAGTTATTATTATTCTTATTATCAGGGGGCCCCAGAGTGCCGACCTCCTGCCACCTTCCTTTAACTGTGTCTCAGCCCGTTGCTCACTTAACCAGGGAGAGGGGAGAGCGAATGGAATTCAGAAATCTTTCTGGGGTGCAGGGATGGGAGGAGAGACTGGTATCAACGGATGGGCCCCCTCCACTACCCCCCCACCACCACCCCAGCATCAATTAACCTCTCCGAGAATTCCCATTCGACATAGCTTACAGGAGTTAATTTGTTCTTTCCATCTGTGGATGAGAAGCAGGCCCTGCTCTGGGCCCTGAGCTGGGAAGACAATGGGGACAGACAACAGTGGAAGTTTTCCATGGAGATCGTTATCAGCCGCAGGAACAAGCCCAGCCAGGCCCTCATCTGCAGATGTGTTTCAAGCTCGGGCCCCTGCAGGGGAGAGAGGAATTCCAGCCTGGCCTCAGGGTTCTCAGATGGTTCTCCGTGCAGCCCAGATCTCACCATCCTTGAGGGAACAGTGAGCTATAAGTGACTGGGCTTTCTATCACCTTGAGCTCTGTCCCTTGTGGCTTGCTTTCTACTCGGGATTAGGGCTGCCCGAGAAGCAGATGGCTTCCTCTGTCATTCTCTGCTCTCTGAATCTGTTTATTGTGGGGGCCTCAGTAGTCAGGAGCCCTGGGTGCCACACTTTATCTGCCAGTAAGAGATGGAGCACATCAGGCCCGAGGACAGTTTTTATTCCAGCTTTCCTCTGAGCTCTGAGATGACTGCAAAAGAAAAAAAAAAAGAATTTTAAACCGTCTTTCGTGGGTGCACAGAAGTACCGTCTCCTCCCCACCCCATCCACCCCTTTTGTCTTCCACCAGCTGAACCCGAAGTTCCCCTGGGAGCACTAAGATGTAAACACTGTCAGCCCAGCCCCTAATATCCCGTACCGCAACGGTAAACACAGGAGAAGATGCCACATCGTCCTTTGTGGCATTCCCCCAAGATCTCCAACACACTGGGTTTCTAGAGTTGCCATTCAAAAGAGGACCATGCTTGCCTATCTCCTCCACCCACCCAGAATCCCAACATCCCTTTTTTATCTGTCTGCTATCCTAGAATTTTATTCAAGATTGTTTTAGAAACAGAATAGGGAGGAGGAGGACATTTTTAAAAATCTTGATTCTTCATTCTTTTATATTCATGTATTCAATAAATATTTATTGGGCATAAATAGACATTTATAGACATTGGTGAATGAATCCGACCCAGTCCCTGTGGGGGTCAGAGCCCCAGCAGAAAATAGGCAGCACATTCAAAGAGTAATTAAAGGCTAATGAAGGAGGGCTGCTGAATAGAACTAAGGACTCAGGGAGAGAACTGCAGCCAACCTGCAGCCTTGGGAGGGAACCAAGGCAAACCCTTGGCCTCTCTCACTCTCTGCATTCTGATCTCCTCCCAGAAGTCAAGCCCCACCCACTATAAGCCAGAGAAGGAACACACACAGGGACAGATTGTGATTAAGTGCCATGAAGGAAATGAGCAGGGTCAAGAATAGAGAATGTTGAGGGTTAACCATCTAAAAAGGATGACCAGGAAGCTCTCTGAAGTGATATTGAAGCAAGAATTAGATAAAAGGACTTGGTTTTGCGCAGGAAGAGAAAGAGAGGGGAGGGAGGCCCTACTGGCCTTAGGAATGGCATATGCAAAGGCCCTGAGGCAAGAGAGAATTTGTGCAGTTCCAGCAACTGAAAGCAGGCCAGCATAGTTGTCAAGGGGGAGAGAGCTATATTTAGAGCTGTGAAGCAGTCACATTTTATTGCTGGCTCTGGTTCAACCTCCTGGAATCCCTCTGAGAACACTGTCCTTGTCCCCTTTTTCAGTGGGGGTGTCTTAAAGTAGAAAAAGTCAGCTGACTTGCACAGGGAGTCGAGAAAGCAAATGTAAGTGTCCAAGGAAGCATTAGGTGAAAAATATCATGTGTTGCGGAGTGTGAGGGGAGGACATGCCATTTAAGACAAAAAAGTTTTGTTAAGAAAAGTCTGTGAGTTCTTTCTGTTGATCTTTCTATTGCTGTGGCTTACATTTACTTTTCAGTGCGTAGTCATATCCTGGGTTTCATATATGCAGTACACTTGCATATTACCCCAGGTATCCAGGCTTAGCCAAGCAACTAATGCATAAATCTGATTAATGGAAAAGTCTTTCCTTAAGTAAACAGTAATCCTTGAAAACATATGTTATGCAGAAGTATGATTCACAAAACCCCTTCTTTTTTTATTGCACAAATTAGCCAGTATTGGCCCTGGCAAACAAAATCCAGGGTTTTTTGGATATGTTTGTCTGTCTTTAAGAAGAAAGATTGAGTAGCTGTCGTTTTTCCCAGGTGGATGTTGCCGGAATTACAGAAGGCTTTCACTTTACCTTCAAAGCTCTGGGTCCTTCCACCTTTCCTCGAAATCCCTAAGGCCAAGGCCCAGAAGTTCAGCAAGAGGATTTTGTGTTGCTGGGAGGGGAAGTTATCATGTGACATTGCCCTTGTAGAATCTCATCACTGTGGTAGGACAAGAGATGAGACCTTCACTAATTCACAGTTATGTCACATTCATTGAGTGGTGACCAAGGCTTATCCTTAGCAAATCTCAAGAACCATCACATGTTTGAGGCCCTTGGCTGTGACTAAGATGGAAAAAGGAGCCAGTATCTCATGGGATTTGCCACCTCAAACTCAAAAGGTTGAGAGTGAATACATAACATTCTAAAGACAATGGCCACTGGGCCTTCTTAGTCTTGCTTAAGGGAAAGTGTGATTGGACACCTATTGGTGAGATGTAAGGTAGGTGCTAAAATACTCAGACACTGCTTCTCAGTCTTGGTCACACATGGAATCATCCCGGGAATGTAAAGGATGCAGGTGCCTCTGCCCCATCCCTAAGAGTCCAGTGTAACTGGTATCTGGCATTTGGTTTGGGCCAGGGGATATTTTCATGCTCCCCAGTAATTCTATCAAGCAGGCAAGATTGAGAAGCAAGGCATTAAGGCAAATCCAAATTTTTCATTAGGTGCATTTGTTTCTAGCTTCTGGGATGATCTATGAGGTGGTTCTGCTTTTACTGCCCTACTTTGGCCCTGTCTCTGTGAAGTAGCACAAATTAAGGGAGAAAATGTTCATTTGTGAGCACACAAAAATGTGCTCTAGGAACATCTGTCCTCCGTGAAATTCTACCCAAAAGGCCTAGAAATTGCTATTAAGGTGATAGTCTCAAGAGTCAGATAGATTCCTGTTAACTCTCAGCTCTGTCTGTTACCAGCTCTGTGACCTTGAGCAAATGATCTAAACTTCTTGAGCCCGTATTCCCTCACCTATATCCATCTTAGGATGAAATGAGACGACGCTTAACACGGTAAACACAAAAAAAATGTGTGTTGTTTCCACATCAGCAGAGGTGGGGAATATTCTCAGGACCCATGTATTTTGATTCTGTTGTAGCTAAGGACTAACGTAGAAAAGCCAAGGGGACAATAATAACAAAAAGAAAAATTACAGCGATTGTCCCCTTCTTGGAGATGAGAGAACCAAGAGTCAAAGAATTTAAGGTCACGTAGCTAGTGAATGGGCTAAGTGGGGTTTGCCAGTCTACACATGTAACCACACCTCTGTGTTTTCCTCCATCAAATAAAAGCTCCTGAAGAAGGAGAGGGGCTCTGGGTGACATCACCCCTTAACTGTGCCCAAGAAAAAGGAGTTTCCAGAAAGCTTAGGTCTTTCTCTGATGGGAAGGGTTCTCTAGGGAGACATCAGCATGTGAAGCCAAAATGGACAGGGTCCACCGACAGCCTCAGGCCCCTCAAAAAATCATCTTCCACACTTTTCACCGTTTGCTTCTCTTCCTCATAGCAGCCAGCCTGGGCTCAGCTATCACCGCCTTACGAGCCGCCATTGCAGACTGAGAGCAGCTGGCTGGGACGGGGGAGTCCCACCTCTTCCTCCTCCTGCTTGTTGCTTTGCCTTGTTCTGGTAGAACCAAGGTCCTCTGTCACACTGCTTCAAACAGCGCTGATTGTAGAGCTGTGTTTCCCACGTTTTGTTGGGTTTTGAATAAGGCATGCCCTCTCTTTAACAAAGTAAACACAAGACTCTCACACCCCCACCGGCCCAGAGTTCCTCATTCTTTGCAGACAACCCCCCCCCCGCCCCGTTCATAGACCACCCTCTGTGCATCTCCGAGGCCACCAAGATCTCCTGTCACAAATAGAGCTGACAGCTGTGAAGCCGTGAGAGTGGGATACTGTGTTAACTACTCACATAGACTTTTCTTAGTTCATCTTGACAATAACGCCATGAATCATATGTATCATCTCATCTCCGTTTCACAGACAAGGAATCAGGTCTTGAAGGTGTTGAATAACACGTTTGGGATCACAGTGCAGCCGGTGGCTTGGCTTGAAGCAGGGTCCTAGCGCCTAAGTCCTGTCCTTCTACACATAACCCTGTGCTTCTCGGTCAGGGTGAATTTACTCTCCACAGGACATTCCGCAGTGTCTGGGAAATTTTGACTTGTCACAACAGAGCGTGGGAAGGTACTGTATCCAGTGATTCAGAGGCTGAATCTGCCTTTTAAAGTGCCTGTAGCTCTCCCCCACTCTACACCTCTCCCCCCATCAAGGACGCAGAGCCACACCACACCCCTCCTGGATGATCCCTGGTTTGACTTTGCCCAAAGCCCTACCTCCCCTTAGCAACAGAGGTTGAATCGTCTCCAGAAGGTTCTTTCTGCCTGTGGAGAAGCTCCATGTGTGTGCTGAACCAACGGCAGAGACTCCGTTGCTCTGGGTGTGGAGAAAGCAGGGAGCACTCCTTGCCCCGCTGATCAGCAGTGGGCACTCTCAGACCACCCCAGCCTTCTTGCTTCCTTTCTCCTCTTTCTGCTCATCCTCTTCCGTCACTGGCACCTGTTCTCTGTGAGACTGGAGGCTCTTTCCATGGGGGAAGCCCGAAATGCTGCAAACTATAATAAAAAAGAAAAATGGGGAATTTCTTAAATTATTGTTTTAATGACTTTATTTATTTGACAGAAAAAGAGAGAGGAAGAGAGAAAGCACAAGCCAGGGGAGCAGCCAAGGGAGAGGGAGAAGCAGGTTCCCTGCTGAGCAGGGAGCCCCATGTGGGGCTCGATCCCAGGACCCTGGGATCATGACCTGAGCCAAAGGCAGAAGCTTAACCAACTGAGCCACCCAGGTGCCCCAGTGGGGAACTTTTTTAATCATATGAACTATGAGGAAATCCTCTCCCCCCACACCCCCACATCCTCCTTGAGCCTCAAACTCCTCTTAGTTTAAAAAAAAAACCAAAGTAACAAAACCTACTTTTAAGGGATTCGTGAAAATCAAATGAAGATAAATCTGTAAAATTGTTTAGTGGCATGCCTTGTCCCTGGTAAATTATTCAAAAGGCTACTTCTTGTGAAATACCAATGAAGGAAAACTTACAAAGACAGGACTTGGCTGCAGAGGTAGGAGAGGAGCAGGCGGACAGTGGTGGTGATAATGGTAGGCTTGGTAGTAATGGCGTTAGTCACCAGATGCTGTGGGATAGGGCATGTCTGCGGAGCTACGTGCATTAGCTCATTCCTTATGGGTGAGGTCTGTTCCTATTCCCTGGGGCAGCCCCCCACAAAATGCTTGCCTCCCCGCTTCCCTGCCTTCTATTCCTCCGTAGCATTTAGCACTATATGCCACTAACTTTGTTGATTGTCTCCCTCCCCTACTGGGAGGAGAGCTGCTTAAGGGCAGAGTCTGGCATCTGGTTTCCTTTGCTCCTGTTGCCCTGGAGGCTGGAGCATTGTCTGACATATGGTGCGTATTTGATCAATTTCACACAGGGTAGGCATTCACAAAATAGTTGGTGGACAAATGAGCCTCCATTTTACAGATGGGAAAACAGAGGCCAAGAGGGGTGAAGGGAATTTTCCAAGAGCACACAGTTGCTGAGAGACAGCCCGATCTCTAGAGAGCCTTAGCCACCAGGACACAGCTCCTCGTACAGCATTGACCTTGTGCCACAAATGTCCTTGTGGCTCATACTTAACAGCAGCCCTAGGGATGGCCCGTCTTCTGTCTGGGTTCAGAGCTTTGGAGTAAAGATGTGGGTGGAGATGGGCCGCTTGGAGATCTGGACCCACCGACCCTGATTTCCCGTGCTTCCCTGTGAACTCCAGATTATTTTTCATCGCAGACAGTTCCGAATAACTTAGCACAACTTATGGGGTAGAATTTGTCTTTGCTGTGCCTCATAGTGTTCTGTCAAGGGTAGACTTTGTGCTCAATATCCTTGTCCTGGGCTCCGTTTCAGCCCCAGAAAAAGCGTCTTGCCTCTAGCTTTCCCGAGAGGTGGGCCAAGGTAAAAAGCGATGGGCTCCCAACGTTTTCTATGTAATTTTCGTCGCTCCCAACATTTTCTATGTAATTTTATTGTCTTCTCTAAGTTACAAACAAAAATAGTTTTTAAAATATTACAAAACTAGAGAAATATATAGTTGGCCCTTAAAGAACATGGGGTTGGGGGTACTGAGCCCCTGCATAGTCGAAAGTCTGCATATAACTTTTGACTCCCCAAAAACTTAACTTACTCAAAGCCTCCTGTTGGCCAAAAGCCTTACCGATGACATAAACAGTCAGTTAACACATTTTTTATATTAAATATATTCATACTATGTTTATGCAATAAAGTAAGCTAGAGAAAAGGAAATGTTAAGACATTCATAAGGAAAATACATTTATAGCACTGCGCTGGATTTAAAAAAAAATCCATGTATAAGTAGACCCACACAGTTAAAACCTGAACAGGGGTCAACTGTACTATATAAATTGAAATCATCCCCTAGTTTGCATCCACCCACTGTTAGGTGACGATTCCATTAGTATTTGTCTCTGGGCATACACTGACAGATAAATAATTGTAAACAGCAAAGTCATCATACCATTCTGCAATATGTTTTTTTACTTAACATTATATCTTGTTCATCTGTTGGTGTATACAGCTCTAACTGACATGAAGCCATATAGCGTTTCATTGTGTGATGGTACCATCGTTCTTTTAACACATCCCCTATTGCTGGACACTTGGATTTTTTGCAACATTTCGCTGTTACGATCATTTGTGTCCTTGTTCAGATTTTTCCATAGGACCAATCCCTAGAAGTGGGACCCTCTGGACCAAGGGATAGGCACATGGCAAGTTTCTACTGATACTACCCAATTGCCCTTTTGTACTTCCATCGAAAGAGGAGGTGCTCCGAGCTCGGCACTTGGTAGGACCAAAAATCCTGGTTGAAGATGGGGACTACAGAGCGTGCCCAGCGTGGTCCCCCATCTGCTTTGGTATTTGGGGGTTTTGTGTGCTCCCAGAGCAAAGAACAGCTCTGATGGCCCAAGAGTTGGAGCCGGACCAAGTAAAATCCCTTCCTCGCTACCTTCTCCAGCAGCCTGATGGGTTTCTCGGGAGCTAGCCATCTGAACAGTTTCCAGGGGAGCTGGGTTGCCATCCACCCTGGCTGGGGTTGGCACAGGGACCACACTTAGTGACAGGGGCTGGGGAATTAAGTCATCAGTCTTCACCTGCCAAGATCTGGTGGGAAAGGTAACACAAACTGGAAATCCTGCGTCTGAAAGCGGCTGAGGGCTTGGCAGGTCACAGAACCCTCGCACCTTACTTGGCGCTGGCGAGGCAGAGTTCTGCAACAGGCGGCTTTTCAGACTCCGAATTCCAAGGTTGCCGGCTAGTAAGGGGGCCTGACCTGTTTATTTGTTCACACCCATCTGGCTTCAAAGCAGTGGGTTTTTTAATTTAAAAGAAGTATCGAAATCTACAAGAACACTTGTTGCAAATGTAGTCTCGAGCCCCACTCCTCCTAGTCCTGAGGCAGTAGGTCTGGGACAGGAACTGGGACTCTGCATTAATTTTTTTATATTAACATATAATGTATTATTTGCCCCAGGGGTACAGGTCTGTGAATCATCAGGCTTACACATTTCACAGCACTCACCAGAGCACCTACCCTCCCCAGTGTCCATCCCCCAGCTGCCCAGGTGACTCTGAAACAGATGCTGTCAGGACCCCACTCTGTTTTATTTTATTTTATTTTATTTATTTATTTGTCTGAGAGAGAGCGTGCAAGCAGAGGGAGCGGTAGGCAGAGGGAGAAGCAGGTTCCCCACCGAGCAAGGAGCCCGACACAGACTCCATCCCAGGACGCCAGGATCATGACCCAAACCGAAGGCAGACGCCCAACCAACCAAGCCACGTAGGTGTCCTCCCACTCTATTTTATTTTATTTATTTTTATTTTTTTTTAAAGATTTTATTTATTATTTGTCAGAGAGAGAGAGCGCACAGGCAGACAGGGTGGCAGGCAGAGGCAGACGGAGAAGCAGGCTCCCTGCCGAGCAAGGAGCCCGATGTGGGACTCGATCCCAGGACGCTGGGATCATGACCTGAGCCGAAGGCAGCTGCTCAACCAACTGAGCCACCCAGGCGTCCCTCTCCCACTCTATTTTAAAGTGAGCCTTCGCCATTCCATTCTGACTTTCTGGGGACAAAGCACAAGCTAGAAGGTACCACACGATCCACTTGTGACTAGCTATTGGTTCAGCGTAACGAGCAGTGACCAAATACACAAATCTTGCATTTAGGTTTCTCCTCTCGTTTTCTTTTCTTTCTTTCAACAGACTACGTCCTTAAATGTTTCCTAACTGTCTGGGAACGTCCTACGTGTTTTCATTTCAGACAACATTCCCGACTTCTCCTTGCCCTCTCAGTTTACTCCCTTGATCAGACACCATTCCTTGGGGGCTTAGGCTATGTTCTGGTACCTGCCTGGTAATCCGTACTGATCCAATAACAGGAGCTGTCTGCAGTCATAGAATCAAAATCACAAACTTTCCCCGAAATGACTGAAGGGGGTCAAAAGGTACAAATGTCCAGTTATAAATAAGTAAGTCCTGGTGGGGTGCCTGAGTGGCTCAGTCAGTTAAGCATCCAACTCTTGATTTCAGCTCAGGTCATGATCCCAGAGTCGTGAGATCAAGCCCCACATGGGGCTCGGCACTCGGCGCAGTCAGCTTGGGATTCCCTCTCTCTCTTTCTTTCTCTGCCCTTCCCCCTGTTCTCTCTCTCTCTGAAACAAATAATCTTTTCCAAAAAATTTTTAAAAAGCAGGGGCAGGTGGTACCTGGCTTGTTCCCTAGGTTGGGCATCTGCCTTTGGCTTAGGTCCTGATCACAGAATCCCAGGATCAAGCCCCACGTCAGGCTCCTTGCTCAGCATGGAGTCTGCTTCTCCCTCTCCCTCTGCCCCTCCCCTCCACTCCTGTTGTCTTTCTCTCTCTCTCAAATAAATAAGTAAAATCTTAAAAAAAAATTTTTCAATTTAGTAAGATAAATAGTAAGTCCAGGTGATGTACAACATAAGGACTGTGGTTAATAATACTGTATTGTATATTTGAAAGTTGCTGAGAGAGAAGATTTTAAAAGTTCTCATCCCAAAAATTGGAACTTTATATGCTGACGGATGTTAACTAAACTTACTGTGGTGATCATTTTGCAAGATATACCTATATCCAATCATTGTGTTGTACACCTGAAGCAAATACAAGATTATACGTCAAATATATCTCAATAGAAACAAAAGACAAAAAGGCTTTTGAATCATCCTTTAAAAAAAAAAATTTCACAGACAGCTGGGGGAAGGTTGGAGAATCTCTAGTGCAGGTTCAGAAAAGGAGCTGAGGTTCAGAGGGGAGAAATGATTCCATCTTCCCGGAGTGGGCAGCAGAGCTGTGCCTGAGCTCCAGGCCCTTCGCTGTCCAGACCAATTACTTTTTCACTACCCTAGTAAACACAGTTTATAAGAAGTGTACAATTCTTGGAATTTCACAAAGGAAATGAAAGATTTGAACAAGGTTAAAGGGGAGTCCCCTGTCTGGTGTGGTGTGGAGCAAGGGGGAGACGCATGAAACCCCTCCCATGGGTACGAAATTGAAAGGGGAGTCAAAAACTCGGTCATCAAAATACACAGTAGTTTATCGCAGCATTTTCAGAATCAAAATTCATGCAAAAATCCATGAGGAATAAAACTTAAACACTGTATAAAGACAGGATCCATTTTACTGATTATTTCCTTTTTTGCCCTAGGCTTCAGTTTCCACTGCGAGTGCCCCTCTTCCAGCAACGGGGATAGAAATTAATAAGCAGACATGTTTGGATTTTAACAGGAAGTTACGTGTTGAGCCACTGTTTCCCCAAATGTGTCCTTTTGAGTAGGCTGGAGCCAGGTGGGGAAGAGGTTCTGTGGTCCAAGTGTCTCCTTTGTGGTAATTCCTACGGCACTTAAGCAGTTAAAGATGTTCAGAAGTGCTTCAGAAACAGCCAGACTTACTTGCTTACAGAATCCTTTCTCACTAATCCAGAAAGGATACTTTGTAGAAGTTCCCTCAACTCCCAGACTGGGATATGTGTGCCACTGGCAAGGTTGGGGGAGAGAGATCTGAGGGCTTTGGAGAACTCTGGATTCCCAGCTCCTCCTGGGCTAGCAGCTGCTTATTCCATCTGTGTGGAGGGTGAGGCTCGCCAAGCCCAGGCTGCCTCAGGAAGCCCGGTGAAGGGCACAGACCGAGAGCAGGAAGGGAAGTCTGCATGGCCATGTTCAGTATTTTTATGCTTTCTAAGAACTCAGTCCTGGCTTTGCTCTTGTCAGAAGCAGGGAAATGGGGGCGCCTGGGTAGTTCAATCGATTAAGTTTGTGCCTTTGGCTCAGGTCATGATCTCAGGGTCGTGGGATCGAGCCCCACACCCAGCTCCTTGATCAGCGGGGCGTCTGCTTCTCCCCCTCCTTCTGCCCCTTCCCCTGGCTCGTGCCCTCTCACACGCAAGCACACTCTTGCTCTCCTCTCTCCCTCTCCCAAATAAATAAATAAATTCTTTAAAAAAAAAAGAAAGAAAGAAAAGAAAAGAAGCAGGGAAATAGGTTGGTGGCAGCCTTATTTATGTTGATGAGTGAAGAGGGGAACAGGGCAGAGCAAGGCTATGCTTTCTCTCCCTCTTTCTCCGAGTTCTTTGGTCCCCCGGCCAGAGATTGGGGGCTTTACGTGCTCAGGAACAGCCCTCTGGTTGGTCTGCGATCAACACCTTCCTGGATGTGTTATGAGAAACAAGCGAAACCAAGCTCTCTTTCCAAGTTCTTGATACAGGAAAGTACCCAGACCTTTGCTGTTTCAAGTGTGGTCTGTGGACCAACAACATCGGCACCTCCTGGGGCTTGTTAGAAATTCAGAATCTTGGCCCTAGCCCCAGATGAAGTGGACCCAAATTATAATTTTAAGAAGACACCTGGGGGCTTTGCATGCCTGCTGAAGTTGGAGAAGAAGCTGCCTTTGGAAGTCTGCGGGCTAATTCAGTCCCTTCCTTTGTCTCTGATTCCCATCACCATCCATGTCCTTGGACAAGTTGCTCATCGTTTTGTCTTTCTTTCCAGTTCTCCACGTGCAGGTACCACACTGCCTTCCCCTCCAGACATGGCAGGAGGCACCAATGAAGACTATCTTCAGTGTAAATTAACAATAGAAGTAATAATGATTGCTTGAAACTTAATTCTTACCCAAAAACTATATTTTGTGGCTTGACTTTGTAAGATCTTGATGAAATCCCCAAGCCATGCCTCTTTGTATACGTGTATCCCTTCGCATGCATTCATTGATTCATTCATTTTCCCATTCTGTTCCCACCCTTTCAGTTCTTCATGCCATCTACCCATCCTTTTGACAGCCACTCCATCTACCTGTCCTTCATTGTATCTTTTCACCAGCAGTCATCCCAGTCATAGCTCCGTTGTATATGATGTCATGAACTTGTATGCCAAGAATAGGACTTTGTCCACTCCCGGCTCTGTGTAAGGTAAGTCAGATCTTGAGAAGTAAGGATCCCAAGCTTAAAAGAGGCTGTTGTATCCTGTCCCTCAAATCCGTAAACCACTTTCATCCAGACTTTACCCTCTTATAAAGCTGGCTGACCAGGGTGGGATATGCACACCTAAGTGGGGGAGGGAGGCTTGTGGACAGGCAGGTAGGATACATGTGTAAATGTGCCCAGGGATGGGCACTGAATTATTGCACTCCTGCCCCACTCCCAGGTCAAGCACTAGACCACCACCAGGCTGCAGAAGCCCCCCCGCCCCATCCCTCCCTCGTCTCCAAAGCAAGCACTGTCCTAACTTCAAACAGTTCGGATTCATTTGGGAAGGCTTTTGATCTTATATCCCTGGGATAGTACTGTTTATGTTCTCTCGTGTCTGGCGTCTTTCACTTTCTGACCTTCACCCATGCTGTTGCGTGTAGCAGTAATTTGTATTTATGCAATAGGAAGTTATCCATTAATGAAAAGGGCTTTGTGAATTGTGGCCACCAGTTCAAAGTGCCAGTGTGTGGATGGTTCTTGCCTTCTCTCTTCGCCTCCTGTCTGTCAGATCTCTGACTGTCAGCCCTGTGGCCACAGTCCTTACGCTCTTTCTACTCACCCAAATAAAAGGCAGAAAGTAGGAGTTCTGACATGGCTGCTGTGTGACCTTGGGCACATTATTCCCGCTCTCTATTACCCACTTGAAAAACTTGCATCTCAATGCCGAGCACTTTCATCTATGACAACAGGCAGAAAGTACTTGCAAAGCGACAGAGACTGAGGGGAGAGAGAGCGAGAACATTCCATCTGCTGTCTCGGCACCAGCGCTGTTCTACGCTCGGTGTACTGACCCCTTCGGTTTCATTGTCACTGGCAAGGAGGTGGAGTCCACGCCTCTTCCCATTTTACAGATGAGGGAACTGAGGCACCACGCAGGCCAGGGTCTTGCTGGTGGAGGCATAGCTCTGGGAGCCGGAGCCAGAAGGTGAGTGGCAAAGCCAGCGCTCTTCTCCGCTCCCCTGTGCTGCCTCTCCAGGGTGGCCGGGGCGGGGGGGAGTGCTTTATTAATCTTGCAGACAAGCACGGGAAGGATACTTTCAAACCCAAAGTGGCCTGCAAAAACCTCCCTCTGGCTGCTGTTTGCCTCCCTGTCCTCACCTCTGTGCTCCGGTTGACACAGCCTTCCTGTCCCTTCTGAGAGCACGGGGAACTTCATCTGGGACAGAATGTTCTCGTTCCCGCTGCCTGGAATGCCTTCTCCCACCCATGGCTGGCTCCTTCGCATCCTTGAGGTGTTAGGATAGTATTCACCCACCACCACAGGGTTCTTTGCGGGCGCCAGTCCTTTATTCTCCAGGAGAACAGTTGCATTTCCTCCCTCCTGGGATTACTCCTGGAGCAGCTGTACCGACATGTGAATGAGTCGTTCGTCTTCTCCGTAGTCCCCAGAAAGGGTCTGCTCCCCAGAACCTGGTCTAGAATCTTTGAAGAGACCAAACGAGTCTCAGAGGCCCTGGCTGCCCGCTCTCGGCCGCTGGAGAGCCACTGAGCTTCCGCCCCGTGTTTCCTAAACGCAGACTCCGGTGTGGTCTGCTCGTTGACTTGGGCGAATGGATTCTGGAAAGCAGCATATGGGGTCAGCGTGAGCCCAGCGCAAACCCCGGCAAACAGTCTTCACCTGGTTTGAATTTTTTACGCATCCTTTCAATTAGCAATAGGCTTTGTGGCTACGTGGCCGCAATCCCCCACGGAGCTGGATAGGAGTTAAAATTGACCCCACATGTCTCGAAAAATGTCACTTCCTGGGCTCCCCCCCCCGCCTTTTACACGTCGGTCTTTATTGGGGTAACTTTATGAGGGAGTTAATAAGCCATTCAGCAGACAGGAGGTGAGGGACCTCCCGTCTGCATCAAGGTTTTGATTTCGACCAGGCGCTCTCCAGTAACTGTCCTGCATGTGCCAGAAAAGCGGTTTTAGTCCTCTTGTGCCACTTGTCACTTCCCAACTACTCTGGCTCAAAGGCAAGTCTCTGGAATGAATGCTACTAAAAACCAGCACCTCTGTTGTTGGGGAAACTGGAATTGGTCACGGCCTTCTTCAGAACCCGCTGGTCGTGAGGCAGCTGTTCCTTATTTCGGGCCGGTCTCACCAAGTGGTCGGGGACCCGGAAAGGGCCCTTCCCTGGAGGGGGCTCCGGGCGGGCAGTGGGGTGGTGCGAAATTAGAAGCGGGCACCTCCCCCCTCCTCCCGCCCCGACCAACCCGCCGCAGCCTCCCTCTGGGCAGCAGCTGCCTGAAGAAAACGGTTCCTTGCGTCTGCCAGCACTTTTCCTGGAACCCCAGGAGCAGATGGCGGACACGTGACTGTGAGCACTTATGACCAGCTCGTCCCTCGGGACCCACTAGACGGGCTGTGACCGGAGTTAAGGAAGGAAGAGAGCAGGATTTCGCAAGCTTCCGATGGGAGGAGGAAAATAAGGCTGTGAAGGCCTGAACTACGGGGAACTCTGGAAACCCTCTGAGGGGGAGGCAGACTGTCAGGAGTGCATGAGCTGAGGGGAGTTCAGAGAGACAACAACTTCGGGGTTCCCCGATTTGGGAGACATCGCCCTGCCCAGCCTCATGGGACGCACTCCTCCTTTTCTAGAAGGACCAGGGTGTCTGGCCTCTCTGGTGGTCAGGCTCACATGTGCATGGTGCGGTGAAGCAGGGTTTACCCAGCTTTGCTGGGAGGTCGGGGCAGAGTCCTGAGGCTGTGGTTGCAGCTCCCCCAGGACTGGGTCTCTTCGGACAGGAGTCCTCCGCTGGGGCCGTTCTACTCCCACAGGACACTTGGTGGTGTCCGGAGACACTATACTGTGCGTTGTCACACCTGGAGGGGTGTGCTGCTGGCGTCTAGTGAGTAGAGCCCAGGAGTGGTGCTGACCGTCCTGCGAAGCACACAACAGCCCCCATACAGGAAAAAAAACAGAAATTATCCTGCCCAAGACGCTAACAGTACCAAAGCTGAGAGACCTTGAATCAATGTCTGAGGGTGTGGGGTTTCCTGGAGTCGAAGCCCCTTTAGTTGCTAAGAAGGTTGGCCCTGAAACTGTCACCACTCTGGCGCAGTGTTCCTCTCACCCTCAAGGGCATGTGAATCACCAGAGAGGCTCCAGTGCAAAGGCAGGTCGGGATTCCACAAGTCTGAGGACGACGCCATGGCCACTGGCCACAGGTCACACTCTTAGTAGTGAGGAATTTTGAGTGTACCCATAATTCCTCCCACAGCCTCTCCCCTCTCCCTCTCTTTCCAGCCCCAGCCCCCAGCCTTCCCTGTCCTGCCCTGTTCGAACATTCCGTGCCTTGTCACTGAGGAACATGTGGTGGTGGTTAAACCCCACTGCCCAGATGACAGCTCCTCTCCAGCTGTTGCCAATTTGAGATTCTGAGTGTTGATGAAATCAATGCACTTAGTTGGAAAAAGGATCCCAAGGGACCTGATCAAACGACCCCTCCCCCCCCACACACACATACACACACGCACTTGAATCAGCTCGTCTCTCAAAGACATATTTTCACAAGCTCTGAGATACTTAAACGGTGTGAGCTCATGACTTTGGGGTTGCTTAAGCTTGGTACAGCTTCCCAGCGCATCCAGGCTCTAAACCAGAGGTTGACGGTTTCTAGCAAGGACCAGATAATAAATATTTTAGGCTTCGTAACTCCTACGGTCTCTGTCATGACTGCTCATTCCCGCCCCTGTAGTGGGAGAGCAGCTCTAGACGGTATGGGTGTAGTCCTGTTCTAATAAAACTTTATTGACAAAAGCAAGTAGTGATCTGAATTTGGACCAGGGGCTCTACTTTGCAGACCCCTCTTCCAAACAATTCCTATTCATGTCTCTGCTTCAGGGCGAGGAAAAAAAAGTCAGGGAAAACCCTACTGTGAGTGCGCTAAATCATCATTGTGAGTCGTAAATGTCTGGAGGGCTAAGGTGAGCAGTTCCTCTTTTTTTTTTTTTTTTTTTTTTACAGAAATGTAAAATGAAGATGCACCGTTTAGTTTGGCAGAAACACAACTCTGTCTTTCTGTGCCAGTTTCTTTGGAGGGGAGGGACAGGACTAGGAAGGGCAATAAATAAGGAACAGAAAGATGCAGCAAAAGGGCTGCGTTACCAGAAGTCTGCACTGTCTTCTCTCTGGACTTGAGCGCATGCATACCTTCTGGTCTCAGAATAAAGGGAGGGAGGGAACACCACAAAGATCGCCTTTCTTCCATCACACCCAGGGCATCCTTTGAGGGTATTGATTTTTCTCGCTGTCCCCGGCTTCTCTGAGACCTTCCATTGGCAGTGCGGGTTTGTTGCACATTCTGACACGCTGGCCTTGCTTACAGCAGCCGGGCTGTAGCTTTGTCCTAACGGTTGAACCACAGAGGAGCACAGGCGAAGTTCCACGCGGCCCTCTCCTTGTCGGGGCGAGGCCTGCGGTGCTGACGGAAGCCTGCGGCCCCTGGGCGTTTGCTCTGGGCCACACATCGCTGGGCTAAGGATGAATGCAAGCCACTAACTTCACAGTCCCCATGGAGCACGGCTCACAGATCCTGCATTATTTGGGGAGGAAAAGACCCTCTCCGCCTAGTAAGAAAACAGTTCCCCTGGAGAAGGAATGTCTTGGCCTCCATGGCTCATGCAGTCGATTGGGATTCTGCAGCCAGGTTTTCCAGAATGTGTTGGGGCACTGTGATAAGGCCAGTGTCCCGTGTGGGGGGTCAGACTCTACAGGCTCCAAAGGGGAATTGAGTGGGCGGTCTCCGCCTACCCCACCGCACCTCGCTTGTGGGCATGCATGTGCACACATCCTGGCTCGGGCAACAAGGGAAGTAATGTGTGTCTGTTGCAGCAGGAGAGAGTGACCTAGGAGAGCCGCATTTGGTTGGACTCTGTCAGTAGGCAGTGATTGGACACGGAGACTCGGGCTGCACGCAGAAAAATGGAGTAAAGACGAGAATTTCCTCCGCGTAGAGAAGTAGTCCCAGGTGCAGTTTGGAGGCGCAAATTATTTTAACAGTAGCACGTCTTCAGTGAACATTGCCATCTGTCTGGCCTGGGCGGGGGTGGGGTGGGGGGGTGTCATCTTTCTCAGATTCTTCATTCATAGGATCTACACCTTCAAGCATGTGTTTGCCTTTACAGTTGGCTGGGTATAAAACTCTTGGGGCACGCTTCCTTTCGTTGGCAGTTTGCAGTCTTGCTTCCTGCTTTCTTCCAGCATGTAGAATACCGCAGTACCAGGCAGCGAGTTGAGGCCAACAGGAGTCCATTCCTGCCCTCTTGGAGGTTCTAGACTACCCCAGGAGTAAAAGGTGCCCTAGAGACAACACAAAGTTCCTGCAGCTATGATGAGGCTTAACAAGGAAAAGTATATTTGTCCTCATCTGGTGGCACTACAACTTCCAAACTCAGATACTGTTGTTATACCCATTCTAGAGATGTGTCTCTAGACATCTCTAGAGGTTCAAAGACGTCTCTAGAGGTTCAAAGATTGCCCCCAGTCACACACCCCCAGAGGCGGCTTTCCAGTTTGGCTTGCAGGGAGGGAGGGACGGTTTCCCAAGTTGAGGTGTGATCTGTGATTGTCTCGGGGGCTTGGAAGCTGCTAATTTAGACATATCTCCAGAACTGTGATTAATAAGCCCAAACACTTTGTGCAGATCAAGGAGCTAATTATAAACCACCCGTTCCTCAGCTTTAAAATTGGAGAGGCCCAGATGGCAGGGCGCATAAAGAAGCACCAGAGACAATGAGATTGACAGGTGTGACCATGTGTTTCTGTTCCCGTGGTTGGCATCCACCCATCTGAATTACAGTTGGTTGTTCCTTAAGTCCTGGCCCACTCCAGGTCAGAGGGTAGCTGCTTTTTTCCTAGCTGTGGCTAGGGGAGGCTTCATTGACCTTGATTGCATAAATATTTACTGAGCACCGGTGGGGCACTCCTGGTTCTGGGGAAGTTGGGTGAGCAGGGAACATGATCCTTGCTCCCAGGGGACATCCATTCAACTGCAAACATAAGAACTTAAGAAAACAAGTCAGGGTGGGGACCTTAGACGGCAAGGCTACAAAGCGACTGGTTGTTGGGAGGGGACAGCTTGCTACTTGAGAAAGAGCAATCAGGGCAGGTATCTCGGAAGAGGTGACATTAATGATGAACAGAAGTCAGCAGTGCAGAGGGGAGGGTTTTCCAAGGAGGGCTGGAATGAGCTGGCTGATGGTGAAATGTATTGCCAAAGCCAGGTGAACTGGAAAGAGCATTTGATGGTGATCTTGGAGGCCCCTCAGGGTCTTGAGATCTGCATCAGGACTCTGGACTTTGCCAAGAATGAAATTAACCACAGAGACACCTGTTTAGCAGCAAATACATGACTGTTGCCCATCGATGGGCCACATTGGCCATTCTGTTCATGTTCTGCGAGCAAGAGGACCCTGGAGACAAATCTGAGTTAATCAATCAGAAGGTTTATTCCTAAGTAAATTAATGTATTAATAATGTCTGCAGTGAGCAGGTAGCATTTACAATCCCAGCCCCGTTTCCCCGAGGGAGTAGCCTATGTTTGGGATAAGTGAGATTAACAGTAGGCTGTGGGTTGAGCACTGGGACCCCTCCTGCTCTTGACAGAGCATTTTTCTGTTTGGGGGAGGGTCGAGGTGATTACTGTTATCCTGAGATCACATCACGAAACAGCAAGACCACCTCCCAGTGGGACTGAAGCTGCCCTTCTTTATGTTAACCTCCTCATCGAAATAAGAATCTGTCCACATAACATGATGTCCTCAGAAATGAGACTTGGGGGCATCTAAAAGACAGGGTCAGGAAAACAGCTCGTGTGGGAATTTACAGTGTTTGCTCCCTTGTTGATGCCAACGCTGATTCCACTCCAGAGCTGGAGGAGAAAGCCCAGCAGAGATCACTGAACCCACCTGTACAGCTTTTGCTTTTCCCCGTGATTTTGAAGAATTTTTGACTTCCCTACTGGATGGAGTTCATCTGCCCTGACAACTCATTCATCATCCTAGGTTGCCGTCCTGTCCTCTCCGCCCTCAGGTTGAGGAGGTTCTGGAAGTGATTAGGCTGTTGTAAATCAACTTTTATGATGTGTGTGTCAGAGATAAGCAGCAGCGAAAGGGGGAGTTAAAGAACTCCTCCCTTCCTGCCCCGACAGTTACCCCAGTAATGGAATTAAAAACTCTATATGAAAGTACCGTGGTGGGGCGCTTGGGTGGCTCAGTGGGTTAAAGCCTCTGCCTTCGGCTCAGGTCATGATCCCAGGGTCCTGGGATCAAGCCCCACATTGGGCTGTCTGCTCAGCAGGGAGCCTGCTTCCTCCTCTCTCTCTGCCTGCCTCTCTGCCTACTTGTGAGCTCTGTCTGTCAAATAAATAAATAAAATCTTTAAAAAAAGAAAAAAGAAAGTACCGTGGTTGGCAGAATGGTTTCTCTGCAGGCATATCCAGCATTTAAATGTGGCTCTTTAATGAGAACACTGCTTTATTTTTATGCCTTGTTATTGAGGTATAACATATATAAGATAAAGCAAACAAAATATTAAGCTGCACCTCAAGAAATTTTTCCATGTGTATCCTTTTATAACCATCACCCAGATCTGGATATAGACCATCTCCAGCACCCTTGAAGTTTCTCTTTATGTCCCTTCCCACTGCCTTGATCTCCACCACCAAACACGGCCTCGGGCTGCTCTTGAACTCCATACAGATGGTCTCGCACAACATGCACTCTTTTGTGTCTGCCAGCATTTTCTGTGACATTCATCCCTGTTACTGGGTATCATTGCTCATTCTCTTCATCGTGTGGAATTCCGCCGTACGATGGTTTCTCAACTGTGGCATGACTGTCCTCCGGGGCTGGATAATATTTAGTTGTGGGGACTGCCCAGTGTGTCCACTGTGAGGTATTCAACGACGTCTCTCTGGCCTCTGCCCATTAGACGCCAACAGCATTCACCGCCCTCCCTCTTCCCAACCCCCAATAACTTCTCTGGGCATGGAAAACCAACCTGTTGTATATTCATACATTACTCGTTTTAGGAAACTTTTTATTTGGCAATAATTTCACACTTACTGAAATGTTGCAAAAATGGAACAAAACCAATAACCAGAATGTATGTTTTACCTGGATTCACCTCTGGTTAACCATTGATCCCATTAGTTTATTGCTGGTTCTCTCTTGCTCTCTCGTTCTCTCTCTCTCTCTCTCTCTCTCTCACACACACACACACACAATGTATTTCCGAACTGTGTGTATGCAATGTACACACACAGTGTATTTCCGAACCATTTGAGAGGAAGTCACATCCAACTCAGCCATGTACTACCATAGCCTTCCCTGTGTATTTCCCAAGAGGAGGGATCTTCTCCAACATTATCATAATTACCACCATTATCAAAATTACCACAGTAGATTTAGCAAATATGGCTATTAATTGCCCATGTCCCAATTTTTGTCAGTCGTTCCACAGTTACGCTCTCTAACATTCTCAGCAGAGAACAGGTTCCAGAGGATCAGGTGTTCTACACAGTTGCCATGGTTCCTTTGTGTTCTTCGGCATAGAACATTCCCTCAGACTTTTATGGTACTAAAACAAAACAAAACAAAACAAAACAAAAAAACGTTTTAATAGAAATAAATAGAAATAAAAAATAAAAATAAAATAAATAGAAATAAAAAATTTAAAAAACGTTTTAATTTCTTAATAGAATTTTCCTCATTTGGGAGCTTATCTAATGTTTCCTTCTGAATCCGCTCAGGAAATGTTCCTGACTAGAACTGTGTGTGGGTGACAGTGTGTCCTTCTCAGGACCTATGTCGGGAGGCACACAGTGTCCAGTTCTGCCTCATCAATGATGTTAAGTTTGATCTCCTGGTCAAAGTGCTGTCTGATTTCTCCATTGTGTAGCTATCAAATATTTCCTTACAAACTAATATGGAGAAACACTTAATACCGTGAAAATATCCTCCTCCCCCATCCAGTTTTGCCCCCTGACTTGAGCACAATTTGACTCTCGTGTGAATCAATCTTTATGTACAGTGGTTATAAAATGGTGGTCTTCCAAATCCAGCACCCCCTCTCTGCTCAACATTCTTCTCTGTACAAGAGCCCAGTCTTCTCCTCCATTTATTTATTGGGGCGTTTATGGACTTATTTCCTCTTTTTCCAATGGTTTATAAATCATTACTGTTTTAATGTTTTGATGCTCACATTGCTCAGCTTTGGCGAATGAGAGCCCCTCATTTTTTCATTTGTAACACTTCCTTCCTTTCTGGCGTAGCAAGATGTTCCAGGGTCCTATCTTACCTTCCCTCCTCCTGTCCCGGAATCGGCCGTCTCTCCAGACTCCTCATTCCTTTTAAGGGGAAATGGTATAAAATATATTTTACTGATCCTTTTTCCTATTAATTGACATCTGAGTTGTTTAAAGTTCTAAGCCACTCTAAAGAAAGCTTCTCTGAAGACTCTTGCACATTTTTTAGACCTATAAACTGATTTCTGTTTGGTGCATAATCAAGAGTAGCAATGAGAAATCGTGGCATCTCCACTCTGATTGTACACCCAACAGAAATAACACATGAGTCCACACACACACACCCAAAAGGACACAAATGTTCCAAGCAACCTCATTGATAATTCGTGTGTGTGTGTGTGGGGGGGTGTATTTAGCTTAAAGAGATACTGCTAAGTAGTTTTTCATTGTGTTCATAATACTAGTTTTGTCAGGGGTTTGGAAGTTGTTGGCCCCCAGCAGCTGGGGAAGAAGAATCAGTGGCCTGGGTCATACCGGGGCACTGTAATCCAAAGACATGTTTTCTACAACCAGCAATGGCAAAATGGCTCCTCTTCCAACAGGTAATGAGTGAAAATGCTGAGCTTTTACCACCGGGGCCATTCTTAAGCTTCTCTTTTGAGAGTGTTGCTTTAGGGCAGGCAGCATGGAAGTTACTCAAGTCAAGAATCCCCTGCTACTTGCAAAATGGTTTTCATTTAAGTGGTGCCATTGATAGCCCTTAGGGACTGCAGGCCCATTGCTAGAGACCCACTGATCACGGTGTTTTAAAAAGTGCCTCCCCCAGGGAAGAAGGAGTATCCCAGAGTCCCACTCACATCTTCTGGCTGTTCAGGGCCGATTTAAAAGCCTGGAGCAGTCATTCACTAAAGAGCCTGAGAGAGTAAATGTCCCTCTGTGTACACCCAGGGAGCCACTTAGTGTTCCAGACATTTGAGCTGTGGAGCTCAGGGATGGCAGGTGCAGGGGGAAGCTGCTGGAGGCTAACAGGAAAGTGAGTTGCTCTGGTTTCAGATTAGATGCGAGGCTCAGTGTTGATAGGAACTGTTTGGGCATGGCCCAGCATGTGTCACTGAATATCTTCCACATCCAGAATATCTGTGCCATGTACTTACAGTGCAGCCTTAGGTCAAAGAGGTAATTGAAGCACTTTGTAAAGTGAAATTCTAAACAGAAGCAGCATGCATGAGATGCACAGTGAACTCCTAGTGACTTCGATGAGCCTTTGGAGGAATTAGTAACTAGTAACATACACCTGTGCAGATGCATTTTAACCAGGTGTCCTCTCTCAGTGGGCACTACCCCCCTGTGGAGTGGGGAGAGAGCTCTCCCAAACATTCTGAGAAAACCTTTGTGCAGTGTACAACTGTGCAACCGTATGCAGCGATCCCGGACAGACGGTGGTTCCGATGAGCAAGACTGCACATTTATATTAACCTCCGTGGTTCTCTCTTCCCTCTCTACCCCCAGGCCTGTCCGCAGATGGTGGGGCGAAGCGCCAGGAGCACCTCTCCCGGTTTTCCATGCCTGACCTCAGCAAAGACTCTGGAATGAATGTCTCCGAGAAGCTGAGCAACATGGGCACGCTTAACTCGTCCATGCAGTTCCGGAGTGCAGAGTCGGTTCGCAGCCTGCTCTCTGCCCAGCAGTACCAGGAGATGGAGGGAAACCTCCACCAGCTCGGCAACCCCATTGGGTACAGAGACCTGCAGTCCCACGGCAGGCTGCATCAGAGCTTTGATTTTGATGGGGGGATGGCCAGCAGCAAGCTGCCGGGGCAGGAGGGCATGAGGATCCAGCCCATGAGCGAACGCACGCGGAGGAGAAGTACCTCCCGCGACGATGGTCGCCGCTTCCGACCTCACCGCTCCCGGCGTTCCCGGCGCTCTCGCTCGGACAACGCCCTGCACCTGGCCAGCGAACGCGAGGCCATCTCCCGGTTAAAAGAAAGGCCCCCGCTCCGAGCCAGGGAGGACTACGACCAGTTCATGCGCCAGCGGAGCTTCCAGGAGAGCCTGGGCCAAGGGTCCCGAAGGGACCTGTACGGCCAGTGCCCAAGAACGGTGTCAGACCTGGCTCTGCAGAATGCCTTCGGGGAGCGCTGGGGACCCTACTTTGCCGAGTACGATTGGTGCTCCACCTGCTCCTCCTCTTCGGAGTCTGACAACGAGGGCTATTTCCTAGGAGAACCCATCCCCCAGCCCGCCCGCCTGCGATACGTCACGAGCGATGAGCTGTTGCACAAATACAGCTCCTATGGGCTCCCCAAGTCTTCCACGTTAGGGGGCAGGGGACAGTTGCACAGCAGGAAAAGACAAAAGAGCAAAAACTGCATCATTTCCTAATAGGGTCCGGGTCAGGGAATGGGGGAAGATGGGAGCTAAGAATGTACATTCAGAAACTTGCACTGTTTTCCATTGTAAAGCGCTTTCAGGGTGGTGGCTAGAGGAGAAGAGGGAAATGCTGGCGGTGGTGAAGGCAAGGTTACAGACTGACTTAATAGGTAGTCCCAGTTCTCGGCATGTTGAATATTATTTGCACATTTCACTTTGGAAACGCTATAGACTCTGGAGGCCAGGGTTGGTCCCCTCCTTCCCGTCAGTCTGTGTTGAGTCGCCTTTCGCAAGATGGCAAACTATTTCCCGCTCGCTTACATCCTCTCTGGTTCTCTTACTTTTAAGACCCTTTTTCCAGTAAGTAATTTGTTTATTAGCCAGGACCCAAGACTAAGTTATTTACATGTCCATTGTAAATGCAATGTAAATGAGAGTTCTGATAAAATATTTTTGTATTTTGTAATATCAAAGGAATTTCTATATCGTAGGACTCAGTGGAAATTTGCATGCACGCCCAGCGTTGTCTTTGAGTAGTACATTCAGAGGCGGTCCAGGACCGCCTTTTTTTTTTTTTCTTTTTTCTTTTTTCTTTTTTCTATACAAATTTGTTACATGTCAGTGAGACCTTTTTCAAAGGAGTTTATTCAGTTTGACTTTTTGTGGCTGAAAAAAAAATTAACCATTACACCCAAAGTATTTTATGCTCCATTCTACCTTTAAGGAGACATCCTTAAGTCGGCTCCCACCCTCGGTAGAATTTCTTCTCTACAAAGTGATAGTAATTTTTTTTTTAATTGCAAACGTAACTTTTGCCAATTAGAGAAACCAACCAGTGTCCGTAAACTCCCGTGAGCAACACCGTCCCTGCTGGGAACATTGAAGTTGCTTGCAGTTCATCTGTCCCTTGGGGAAAATGAAAGTGACTGTGAGTGGTACCCGTCGTGTGATGTCAGCATGACGTCGTTTTGAATGTGGCATTATTTTCTGGTGCTCATGTTTCCTGGATTATATTATCTGCTTTCCTTTACCAAGGCAGACGGAACAGCTGCCTTAGCCTGACAACCGGTTGTCCTCGGTGCAAATGAACTTACGCAGTAGACATGTAGAAGGTCCTGCCGGGCTCTGGGAGGGACGGGGTGTTCTAGATCGTACGTCACGCGTGGAGAAGGAACAAGGGAATTCGAACGCAGAAAGCAGGTCCAGGGTAGAGACTGAAGGGGAATATGAAGGAAGGTCAGAGTAAAGAAGAGCTCCGGGAAATGAAGTAGAGTGGGAGGTGACCGGTACCTTGAATAACCACCCCCTGCCCAGCGCTTGCGGAAAGAATCCAGTTTAACACACCCCGTAACCAGAGTGTCTGGGTGACCCAGGAAAGGGAGCGGCTTGGGAGATTTCGGGGTGATGGCCTTGAAGAGCAGATGCTGTTCAAAGGGGGAGTTTCGTGTTGAACTTTGGGGACTGTTGGTCAGACAGAAATTGGGCTCAAAAGTGAGTTTGCTTGAAGAAGACATTTAACGGTTGTGTTGTTTATAGTAAAATAAAACTTCCTACCTTGCTTCATTCAGTTCACAATGAAGCCCTTGCTTTCTCTTCCATTCTCCTCCTCCCTTGAATGGATTGTAGCAGTTGAAATAATCCATCGGAGGACCCACCTTTAGTGAGATGTACTGTTGATGTAGTACACGGTGTAACTCAGTGGCCATCTGCCGTGGTGAGGTGAGCGTGGTCTCTTTTCAGTATAGTAGTTAATATTTTCTAGTATTTTTTTTATGGAGAGAATGTGAGATGTGGCTTTTCAGACACCATCCCAAATGGGTCTGGGGAAAAGAAGGCTGTAAAGGACGTGGAAATGGCACTCCATTCAGGATGTATTAAAATAATTTGCTTTTCGGGTATTAATATGACATTTGTCACTGTCACTGATTTAAAAAAAAAAAAAGCAATGCAAATGTTGGTTGTGGCTGTTTTCCGCATGCTATCTTCATATCTAAATGCTTCATTACTTATCCAAGCCTCCGGAGAATTAACTCTATTACGTTTGTATAGTAAGTTTGTAAACTGCTTGGCAAAACTGATTAAGAAACAATGTGCAACACCATGCTACTGAAGTGGCAGGTTTCTGGTAGAAATCGGGCGAGTTCAATTTGGAGTTTGGAGTTCCTTGATTGATGAGAATGAAAAGGCATTTTGGAAAAAGAAAAGAGAGACAAAAGTAGATCACTTAACATAGCAAACAGCTGAAAATCATGTCTGTCCTCTGTGGCCTGGAATCCAATGAAAGAAATTCTCCTGGTAAAAGCTGCTTTCTAAGTCCATCCTCTCCAGAGGTACCCCCTTACTTTCCCCCCATGAGGCTTGAGGCGCCCTCCGCAGGAGGAAGAGGGTGGCCTGAAATCGACCCGTAGCCACATCCCCTGAAGGGGGTGGGAGGACTAAGCGATTTCAGAGCTAGCTGCCCAGGGGGCGTCAGGAGCTCAACTGGCCAGAGCTTAACATATATTGAGATGCGAGCCTCGGGGTCACACTGTCTCTAACCAAGGTCACTTCCGTGTGTTCCATTGCGGCTTCTCCCCACCCCACACGCAGCCAGGCGCCTTACAGACGATGCCCACAAGGCTGGTTAAATCATCACAAAGGTGATGGGACCTCCAAGTGAATGCCCCAGAGAGAGCAGGATGTCATGTTCATAGGAATCCCACCTGTTCGTGATGACTTACACCTAACATCACAGAACTTCGTTCCCCAAAACTCAATGTGTTCTCTTTGGAGGCAAGAACTTAGGGTCCTCACCTGATCCCTCTGTCATAACCACAAGCTCTTCCTGGTCAAGTTTTGCCTGTGAGTGGGGCTTACACTCACCTCTTCCTAGATCTCCTTGCATCTTCGATAGACCGTTCCAGAAAAGTAATTTTTCCTAGTTCCCTCTCATCTCTAATACCGTGGGTTTGCTTTTTCTACCTCTCTTCATATAGGTCTTCTTGGCTTTTGGTTAAAAGGACCACTTTGGTCTTCAGGTCATTTCTTATCGCTGCTCAACTCAGTGGCAACAGAACGGGCTCTTTTCCAGGAAGAAGTAGCCATTGACGGTTTCCTGAATGCCCCTGCCAATACACAAGACCCTCGATACTGTGAACAGCTTTCTTAGCAGCCTGGTGGCATGGAGGATGGCGTTCAGGTACCCTTCCTTCTGTCCTATAGTTCCGAGATCTCTACCAAGTGTGAAGGTGAATGAGGTGAGGGAAAGCAGAACCATGCTCCCAGGTCCTGCGCAGGTTCAAGGCGGGTAGAGTTGTTGGATCGGTTGTTGGTTGTTGGATGCCTTCTGTCTACATTCACCTTCTCATCACTAGTCCTTCCCTTCTGTCCTCAGCCAGCCCAGAGAACAAGCAATTTTATCTTTCCAGGAGGGGACCACAAGACAGCTCTTGCTCATTCTCTTTCCCCATTCTGTAGGATGCTTTTGCACTGCAGCAAACTGTATTTCCTTCTCCTGCGGTGGCTTTCCACCTCTTGGGTCCCCCTCACTGTCGCTGAGTTCAGGTGCGGCCAGCAATGACACAGACGTAGCACACACTCTCCTATTCCTGCAGCGCGGCTGGTAAAGCCAGTGGATCGCGCCACGCTCTCCCAGGGAACGTGGATGCAGCCTCGGAAATCTGTGACGCTCCAAGCACCCAGGATCAGTGGGTTAGAACTGAGGTCATTTGATAACAAATCTCATTTGGGAACTGATTTTTATCTGTCTTTCCATCGTTTGCCGTTGGCCCCAAATGGTACACCAACCTTGTAGGAAGCATCATTCGTAAATGACTGTGAGAGCCCCCAATTCCTTTGTGGATGCTAAAAGTGGAGGCTGACTTCTCTAAGCAAAACAAAGACAAATCCCTTGGGCCTCCTTTTGCATTCCCATGTTCTTGGCCAATTATTACAAGCAGCCTTCTGTTCATTGTTTTGCAGAGGTCAGATAAGAGGCCATCTTATTCTTCGTCTAATCCCACCTTCTAATCGGAAATAACACAAATATTTAAATTCCAAGGAGAAGTGTTCTTTGTGTATTTCTGTCTAACAGAAACCAGATGCTAATGCCTAAGACAGAGGATCTATCTATGACCAGAGGAGAGTGGGAAATGAAACCAGTTATCCATTTCGTGCCAGAAGAGTTGCTGTTAGCAACCGTTAGCACCTTCAAGGCTTTGAAATGGGCTCTACGGACAGCCTTCCGGCTGCAGGACTCAGCGAAACCTCCTGATTTTGAAGGCGGCTTCAGATTGCCGCCTTTTGAGGTACATCTCTCAAAGCACAAGGGAAGTAGAAATGAAGCCAGCTCTGCCTTGCCTCCAGAGCTGGGTCCCTTGGGGCCAGCAGCAGACACTGGGGCTTGTCTTGTCTGGCCACTTGGAAGCAGTTGTCAAGGTTAGGACCAAGAAAGGATTGGATTCCTTTTCCATTTTCTCATAACAGTAGCCCAGTCAACACAAGACCGCCATACACCATGACTCACTGTTGGGAGCTATACTCTTTTATAAGCTTACTTCCTGCTGACAAAGCTAGCTTTCCCCAAGGGGAATTATAACAGGAGGGAGCAAAGCCACGTCATGTAGGAAAACATTTCTGGTGATTGAGATACGATGAATCTGAAGGATAGAAAAAAGAATTGTTCTATCCTGGCAGTTTTCAGAGACATCCCTTCACCCTACTGGGCATTTGGCCATCCGTGTTCAATAGGTCACTGACCCACCTTTTTAACATTTTTTGGAGAGAGTCACCCACTAGTAAGGCCTGTTCTCCAGCATCTGGTTAATACTCCCGTGTTTCCCTAAAGCATTTTGGTTCTACGATAGACCCTGACTTAAGATTCTAAGGTCTACAAGTCCTTCATTTTCCTTAGGAAATTAGGACTTTGGCAGTTTTCCCTCTCCTAAACACATTCTTTCCTGCACAGGATTGCTTTGCCCATCTCGTGCTTTAACTCCAATTGCATACACAAAACCTCAGAGGGTCTGAGAAGGTGAGGCAGGCCAGACTCTGTGTTGTGTGTCGAGTGTCAAGCTTTTTGTAAAGAAGGTCTGCAACGGGCCTTTGGTGTGGGCTCTGCCAGAGACTGTTGTGAACACTTTGCTTGAGATCCGTGCCCTGTAAAATGGATATGTTTTACTGATGTCTGTAATACATTTGTAAACTTCCAATAAAATTTGAATAAAAGAAATGTTGCCAATCTTCTCGGTCTTCCCTCCCTTTTCGGATTTCTTGAAATTGTTGCCTTTGAGCATCTCAACAAGGAATACAGAGGCTACATGTGTCAGGGGATGAGATGTACTATGAAGGATGAACCCGATGAAATTGGGATTTTTCAACTTCAGCACTACGGTTGTTTTGGGCCAGTTCATTCTGGCAGAGAAGGGGCCCATGCCTCGTAGGATGTTTAGGTCAGCAACATCACTGACCTCTCTACACAGTAGATGCCAGCAGCTCCCCTCCTCCTGAGATGTGACCACCAAAAATCTCTCCATGCATCATGCCCATTAGGATGGCTGCTTTCAAAAAAATAAAGCCTAACTGGGGGTGGGGGGGTGAGGAAGCGAAGAAATTAGAGCCCTTGTGTGCTGTGGGGGAGAATGTAAAATGGTGTATCCTCGTGGAAAAGAGCACAGCAGTTCTTCCAAAAATGTACACAGGACCAAGAACACAGATGCATTGAGCCCGGAGAGATCTGAAGTGACCCACAGGATGATCCCCACGATGTCTCATCCCAAACAGATTCCAGTTATCATTAAGCATTTGAAGGATGAATCCTGGGTGGCAGCTTCTGTATGTTTTCTTTTGCCCTGCTCTCCTTTAGCAATTTTTGTCAAGGTTTTATTTATTTGTTTCAGGGGCACCTGGGTGGCTCAGTCATTAAGCATCTGCCTTTGGCTCAGGTCATGATCCCAGAGTCCGGGGATTGAGCCCCACATCAGGCTCCATGTCCGCTGGAGGCCTGCTTCTTCCTCTGCCTCTGCTCATGCTCCCTCTCTTGCTGTCTCTCTCTCTCTGTCTAATAAATAAAATCTTTAAAAAAAAAAGATTCTATTTATTTGAGAGAGAGAGCACAAGCAGAGGAGGGACAGAGGGAGAGAGACAAACAGACTGCCCCCTGAGCAGGGAGTGCAACACGGGACTTGATCCCAGGACCCTGAAATCATGACCTGAGCCAAGGGCAGATGCTTAACCAACTGAGCCACCTAGGCACCCCCAAGCATTTAGCAACTGAATCCCCTTTATACCACTTGTGTGTTGTGTCATCTCGGGAAATTCGCGTGTCTTCACTGAGCCTCAGTTTTTATCTAACTAATGGGAGAGAAATGGTGTCCTCTGCACTTACAGAATTAAAGCATGGAAATCTCTTAGAGCTGTGTCTGCCCCGATACGAGCTCAAAACATAGTATGTTCCTGCAATTACTGTCCTCACCATCTCAAAGAGAAAGAATTGCAGAAACCACTGGTATCTGGTCTAACAGGGCTCATTTACTTTCATTTAACGTAAGCATTACACTGGACTTAGAGACATCCCCGGGAGGCTTGAATCTTTACTGTATGTGAGCAATGCCTGCAGATAATATTAAACAAAACCAATCTCCTGGTCCTGACCACAGTCGTTCTGGTTTAGTGGATCCGGGGTCGAACCCCAGAACCTGCTTTTTTTTTTAAAATACTTTATTTATTCATTTGACAGACAGAGATCACAAGTAGGCAGAGAGGCAGGCAGAGAAAGAGAGGAGGAAGCAGGCTCCCTGCTGAGCAGAGAGCCCGATGCGGGGCTTGATCCCTGGACCCTGAGACCATGACCTGAGCCAAAGGCAGAGGCTTAACCCACCGAGCCACCCAGGTGCCCCCAGAACCTGCTTTTTTAACAAGGCTTTCCATGTCATTCCAGTCCAGCAGGTTTGAGGACCATGCTTCTTGAGACTCTGCCTTAACATTTGTTTCTTTGTTTTCTTCCAAAACAGATAAACAACAAGTCTGCTGGTCCCACCCACATCAGGAGACTCTGATAACAAGTCCATTGGTCAGGTTGGAAAGATCTGAGGCTGGGGTTTACAGTACAATTTTGGAGGATCTGGGGTATATTCCCTTTCTCCCGGGAGTGACAGTCCTCACAAGTAGAAGGGTAGTTTAACTGTTTTTAATTTTTCTGAGATACATATATCTCATGACTGCATTGAAGATGGTGAGCTTATTGTGGATTTCAGCCTAACAACTGTGTTTGGGTCTGGGAATGGCTACTCCTGGCTCATAACCAGTGGCTTTCACGCATCAAAACTACCTGGGTAGATTATTTAAAATCCAGAGTCTCTGGCGCCCCATCCCTAGAAAGTCTGATTCAGCGGGTCTCCAGCAAGACTAAGGAAAACTGCATTTTTTTCCGAAGCATTCAGGGATCTGAGACCAGCCTTGGGAGAGATGGTTCTGAGCCTCTCTCACCATGGGAAATCCATCTCCTGAGAGCCGTTCGTGCTGCCTGCAGTCCCGCCTGTGTTCCAGAGCTTGCTTCGGAAGGATCGTCTTCTCAAATGCTCATCTACCGTAGGTGTGGACACTGGTTTGCTTCCAGCCCACAGTGAGAGATGGCAGCCTCTATGGAAACCAGTAGAGTTCTGATACAACTAATTTTGTCTGAGAGATGTCAAGACAAGAGCCCCAGAAGAAAAGCTTCTCAGAAGATGTGACAGATAAACAGAAACACAGGCTGAAGTATGAGGATGGGAGGGAGGATGGGACCCTTAAAGGACACAATCCAACCCCACAGGAGAGGAGATGCTTTAAGAGTTTTCACAGGAAGATACTAGCCGGTACTTGTTCCCCTGCAAGGTTGGTGATTCTAGAGACAACACAGATCATCAAGGTGGATGGCAGCTTTGGGCCATGAACACAAGACAGCAAAACAGATAAAACCAGAAGTACCAGAAAGTAAACCCAAGAACTAGAGGAACTGGGGCAGCTATCTTGGGCCAGTTACTTCAAGTAACTTGAGCAAAAGGGAAATGGAAAGAGGGTTGATTTGGGGGATACGGTGTCTTACAAGAAGCTAAGGGCAGCCCCTTCATGAGAGCCTGAACCAGGAAGAGGAAAGCCACCAAGAGCTGAGAAGGGTTCTATCCCAATTTTTTTTTTAATTTTATTTATTTATTTGTCAGAGAGAGAGGGAGAGAGAGAGAGCGAGCACAGGCAGACAAAGTGGCAGGCAGAAGCAGAGGGAGAAGCAGGCTCCCCGCCGAGCAAGGAGCCCGATGTGGGACTCGATCCCAGGCCGCTGGGATCATAACCTGAGCCGAAGGCAGCCGCTTAACCAGCTAAACCACCCAGGCGTCCCCTATCCCAATTTTTGAATCTGTTTCCCACCAACTGTCTGCTTAGTCGTCTGCCTTTGCTTTTTTTCTGGGGAGCTCATGGACATATGTGGCTCCATGCAGCTCCTCGGCTGTCATTCTCCACATTTAGCCCCTTATTCTCAGGGAAAAAAAGTGCCCAAGTTGGATCAGGAGCTCCTTCCTGGTCAAATCATCTACTGGAAGAAAGGGGGTGAACCCCCATGCTAGCATGCTGGCAGAATGCTCGTTTTTGCAGGTGAGGAAACAGTTTTCAGACAGAGAAAGTCATAGGCTGAACAAACACCCCAAAATGTATCTCCTGTAAGAACTATCCTCGTAACATCCCAAGGGAAGAACCAGGTCTATTATCTGTTGGCTCTATTTCTGAACAGTCACATGTATGCTACTTACTGAATTGGAGGTACCTCTCAAGGGGAAGTTTCTACAGTCCCCCAGCCCCACGACTCCAGTGGGCCCAGGCTCAGCCAAGCATTGCCTTCAAAGAAACACAACCCAGGTACCAAAAACTACTATAAACCTATACTTTGTCTATCAAATCTGAACTATCTCTCAAGGAAATACTAAAGGAGGAGGTGAATTCTTCATGCACAGTGAATATCTTAATATTCTCTCTCTCCCTCGCTCCCCCTGCCCACTCTCCTGCACATGGTTGCTAGCATTTCCCCCAGATGCTCTTCCCTAACTCTCAACCTGCGCCCCCCAAGCATACCTAGTGCTCAGATCTCTTCTGTCCCACTTTCCCTTCTCCCTCACCTGCTCTTTATTCTGTAAATCAAATTAGCCACTCTCTGGGGGTCAGTTTTTACCTCTTTGCTCACTACTCACACTCCCTCCTGATGATGCTGCTTTGGACCCTGGATAAATTTTTTTTCTTCCCAGGCTGCAGGGACCAAATATTTCCTCTGACCATAGCCTATGTGAATTCCATCCAGCTGGTGGCCTCACGCCTGGTAAGAGAAGGGCTCTGGGGAAGTCATTGTATCCGTTCTCATGGTCAAGACCCATAACCTAGGAAACCTTTGCGGTAGACAAGATCTCAGGTCTGGCCCCTGCTCTCTGTCTTCAGCTCGTTTCGTCTCACGGAGAAGTCTAGACATGACCACGAACATATATGCCGCAACTGCTGGACAGCCCTGCATGAAAGTCCAACCAAATTCATCTTCCTGCTAACCATCGTGGTCTCTCCCTTGCGCCTAGACCTCTGGACTTGCTGCTGTATCTGCTTTAAACACTCACACTTCGGTCTCTTCTCATTTTTCAGCTCTCAGTGGACACGGGTTTCCTTCAGGATGAAAAAGTTATTGAAAGTTGGAAATAGGTATCTCTGCCTTGGGCTCCCAGGGTCCCTGCATGTTCCCCTCACCGTCTTGTAAGTGTGAGTTTACTCTCTCCTCTATAACCCGTACTCCGTGCGGGACGGTGTCCTAGCTGTCTTACCCACACTGTTTTCCTGGGCCCTGAAACACAATAGAGGCCCAAAAAATATTTGGAAGGGAAGTCAGAAGGAAGATTCTTAAAGATTTTGGTTCAGTCAATAAAAAGGACCGAGACAGATCACGGGCTTGGTCTTTTACATCTTTGAGCGTCCGGGTTCCCTCCTAAGCTCCAACTTTCCTTCCGAGGCAAAGGCTTTTCTCCTCTAAAGGATGAGTTGCCGCAAGGCAAAATTTCACCCGCAGCCCCCCATGATCAGGTTGGCATTACTGAATTTCCCCCAAATTGGTATTTTTTTTAACTCCAGCTAAGCATCGTGTTTTCCAATTTCAAAGAGTAATAGTGCCCTTGGACTCCATAACGAAGCAACCAACATTTCGAGTATTATCAACTATAAATGCAAAAACTGAAGTCAAGGACTCATGCCACTGAATCATAAGCAGATGATTTATGATATAATGAAAGAACCATCCCCGGGAAGTGAAGGTTTAAGAATAATCAAATCCATATTGATCTGGAAAAAATGCTACCCAGGAATAAACTTATATCAGCAAATGGAATAAATTACCATATTTCAACATACTTCTTTCATGGACCTAGTGCTAATTATACCACCATTGTTTATTGGAAAATGTGCCCGAGCAAGCCAGGACAGTATCAGGGCACCCTTCGTAGGTAATAGAAATCTACAGCTGAATTAGAAATAAATGAGATGGTACAACACCGAATAAAAGCCCCTGATGGCAGAAGAAACACAAAGAAAGACGTTGATGCTTTCTATCCAGTAAAGTGAGCCTATATTATAACTCTAACATATTTTATTTCCTATATTCCTTTCATTTCAAAATGATTCCCAGATAAGGAACTCAGGAAATAAAGTGGTCCGTTTATTTGCAAAATCTGACCTCTTAAACTTATCTATCAACTGTGTCAAAGCTGTTCCTCAGTTCTGCACATTAATGATTCAGGGGGATTTGGGGGTAAAGTAGGGCATATCTGAGACATTTAATGCACACTGAATGTCCATGTGTTCCCTTCCACTCTCAACCCCCTTACAGCTGGGTGGGGTCACACAACTTGGGCTGGCCAAAACACGGAGGACAAGGGAGGTCCTTTCCAGACTAAGGCAGTGAACCAGCCCTATGTATCTATTTGCCTACTGTTTCTCTTTCCAGCCCAAAGTGATCTGGATGCCTTGGGGTGAGATGCTGAGAATTGGACAGAAGCAGACTTCCCTGAGTCACCATATGGATGGAAGAAGCCATAACTTGTTCTGTAACAAGATTTGTGGGAACAAGATATACACCTCCATTGAATTCAATGGTAGAGATTTTAGGGTTAGACCCACACTGTTGTGACTAATACCTGGGGGCAAATCTAGAAGGACCTCTCAAGGTTCTTTCTAGTCTGGGTGATCTGGTCATGTGAGTCACTCAATGGCCATGAGAAGTTCTGAATGCTGAAAGGGCCAGTGTTTTGGATGTGGTTTCTTCGTGTGTTGAATTGGTTGGTTTGGTTGGTTGGTTGCTTTGGTCTGGTTAAAGTATTCAGTTATTTAAGCTTCCAACCATGAAAATGGGCTTAGAGAGCTAAATTCTACAAGACTGTAAGCTCCAAGCACGTGCATATCTGTGCCATTGCATTCACACATGTTAAGCTCAGTCAGTACCTACAGAGAGTATGTTTTTTATAAATATTTGTTTAACAAAAGGAATAAAAGAATTAAAGAATTGAAATGACCCATGCAAAGAGAATCCAGATGGCATGGAGCCCTCCATCAACCCAAGTGTTGCCCTAGAAAGACTGGGGAAGACTTTCTCCTCCGTGCAGAAGCAGAGGCTCTGGAGGAAACCACTAAGCTCAATTCCCTGGATAGCACATTCATTCCTCAAATATTTACTGAGCACCTACTGTGTGCCTTATCCTAAGGTTCATGATGAAACAGTGAATAATGTAATCAAACTTCCTCTTCTCATGGAGCTCTCCTCTGCTTTCCCCTCATCTTTTTAAAGCCAAAATTTGACTTGCAGAAAGACAAGTTTTCAATTATCTAGTTATCTGAGCTATCCAGTATAAAAAAAAAAAAACAAGGCCATGGCAGAAGGTCCAAGTATCTCCCAAAATATCAACTCCGTAAACCCCATTTTCCCGGAGCTCCTGATTAGGAATCAACCAGCTTTGCTTCTCCATCCACTTCTGCTGCTTCGCCTCAGAGATCGTCACCTCCCTGTTTCTTATTTGAACTGAGCGGATGACCCCTACCCTCCTCCCTGGTCTCCTTCATCCTTATAAGAAGCTGTTTCCCTCCGTGGGCTTCTCTTTCATCTTCTCAGCGGACTGCACTAATGAGCAAACTTCGAAGTAGCAGACATGGTTCATTTTGGAAATGGCTCGCTAGGCTGCCCTGTGTTAAACATACCCCGCCGGGGATCAGAGCTATGAACTTCTTCAAAGGGGTCACTGCATCTCCAGAGAAATGCTCCCCAGCAGTCCCAACGGAAGTCTGCCCTGAACTGGCCCCGGGACTCAAGAGAGAAGTTTGGTTCTTCCATCCGATCCCCACAGTAGTGCCTGAGCCCACAAGGTGGGGGTCTGAGCGGTGCACAGTGCCCTGAGCGGGGGCTAGCACAGGTGTACACTCCTGACTCTCTCTCCCCTGCCAGCGCTCTCCTCCCCTAACTGCCCCACTGCAGGGGCTCAAGGCAGCTGTAAATACGTGGCTGACCTGCTCTCCGGGATCTGGGATGCAGGGAACTTCACCATCGTCCAGTCCTGCCTTTATGCCTCCTGCAGCCCCTCAAATGCTTGGCCAGTTTTGCATGGACCCAAGCTCACCCACAAGGTATATGTCACCCAAACCATGTTTTGCCCTGAAAGGAGTCTTCCTGAGACCAGCAGGGCGGTTCTCTTCCTCCCCTTTCCCCTCTTTCCAGCTCTGTGTTTTGCAAATGAATGCCATCCACACAGTCCTGTAAATAAAACTTTTTTTTTTTTTAAGACAGAGGCCAAGAGCTCAGAACACAGTTCCCAGGCACACCAACCAGGGCACAAATAAGTTTTCAACTTCAAGTGACAGCTGAAAATAAAATCCTTAGTATGGACAACGTGCCCAGCTATAGAAGCAGCCTGGAATGGACTAGGACCCCAGAGAGCAGGAACTCAGGAGGTGTCCGAGTCTGCATGTGCTCTCTTGGAGGGTCCCTCGCTTGTGTTTTCTCCCCTGCCCTAAAGATGGGCCAGCAACCATGGGCCCATAGCAAAGAGCCAGTTCTGTTAGGTGGGCCATCCAGATAAATAAGATGTGTGCTAACAAATAAAACCACATATGAAATACCGAAAGCCCTAGAGAAGGAGCCTTTGTGCTACATCACTGAGGCAAGAATGAGCCTCCCCTGTGGAACCATGGAACCCAGATTTCAGCTGAGAATGTGAGTCCTCTGGACCAACACAGAAAGGGGAAGGACAGGGAGGGCCCAGCCACCTCCAGGCCCCAGCACTAATGGTTCCAGGAGTTTGAAATCTGGACAGGATGTAAGTCCCTGCATCCTCTGAATGGATCTTTGTCAAAAACGGTGAGAGCATCAAGGGAAAAGCTTCTCGCTAGACTGGGCCCAGTATCCTCTTTCATCTTCTCAGCTGGCTGTGCTAATGAGCAAACTTCTAAGTAGTAGACATTGTTCATTTTTATAGGAGCCACACTCAGTGGAATGAAATTAAGGGGATTATCATAACTTGTGCATGCTTACCAGTTCTATTTTTGTATTTCAATTGGATACATGATTTTTCTCTTGTCACTCCCTTCTCTGAGGCTACGCCATGAGAAAGAAACCTGCATTGTAGGTACACCTTCTCTCCCTTGCGCCTGTCACCTTCCATCACAAACGACGGAAGTTCCGTGTTTAAGTCATCAGACATAACACCTGTGTGATCAAGGTTCTGAATTCAGTCGCACAGGATCCTGGGACCGGGATTGGACCCAGGGCCTGCCCCCACTGTGCAGTGGAAGAACGTTAGTAATACACCCACGTGTATGTGCATGTGTGATGATCTGGGTTTTTTTTCAGGAATTGTAGACATCTGCTGAGACAGGTTTGTTGCACTGGTTTCAATCCACCAACGATATTTATTTAATGACGTGTTATACAAAAGTTTTCTAAAAATACCAAAAAATACCACTTTCAGCATAACATAGAGAGAAGTTGAATCACTGCGTTGTACACCTGACATGAATGTAACATTGTGTCTCAGCTATACTCAAATTTAAAAAAATGTTTTAAATACCACTTTTCTGTTTTTTAGAAATAAGCTTTTTGCTAAAATGAGACCATGAGAGAACATGTAAGTATTGTCAGCCCGTTACAAATCTTCGATATTGCAAGTGAATGTCTCTTTTTCTTTTTTCTTTCTTTCTTTTAGATTTATTTATTTTAGAGAGAGAGAAGGAAAGAGAAAGCACACACATGTTTGCATGCATGTGAGTGGGGAAAGTGCAGAAGAAGAGGGAGAGAGAGAATCGCAAGCAGACTCCATGCCGAGCACAGAGCCTCCGGCTTGATCTTACAACCCTGAGATATGACCTGAGCTGAAATCAGGAGTTGGACATTCAGCTAACAGAGACACTGAGGCACCCCATAAGTGAGTTTAAAATAAGTTAGGGTGCCGTATTAGGAAAGAATCCATTCACCATTCAGCCCCAGAGAGCATCCTAAGAGTTTTTATTATCAAATTTTTATATTTTTAGGGCCCACTTATCAGAGTGTCTGACCCATACTAAATGTTCAACAAAACATTCTTTCCCATGATCACATTAAGAACATCCCATGTACAGCCACTGAACTTGGTACCAGACATACTTAAAAGGACACTGCTACTGACCTTGAGGAGTTCAAGGTCAGAGGTTTCACAGAAGAATAGACAGAAAGGTTTTTCAAAGGAATTATCTGAGTTTGGTTTGGAAGGATGTGCGAGGGTCCCGCTGGTGAAGATGTTGTGGAAAGGCAGAGGAAACCACAGAGTCAGTGCTCGTCAACACAGAAGAGTGTGCCGTATTCGGGGAATACTATGCCATCAGCGTGGCTAGGAGACTTGGTGCCAGGAGACGACTCTGGGGAGGCAGGTGGGGTGGGCGGTGAAAGGCTGCGGGTGCCAAGCAAAAGAGTCAGCTTCTTTTTTCCTGGACAGTGAGGAGCCGTTAAGGTTCTTAAGTAAGAACATGAAGTGACTCCCCTTGTTTTGTAGAACAGGATAATTTCGGAGTGGAAGGAAAATGGAGAGTCGGGGCAGAGACATTGTTGCATCAAATCCAAGCAAGGAAGTGGAGGTCCTGAACTGTCCAGCGTGATCCGAACAGTGGGCATCCAAAGGAAGGAATTGGGAAGAAAAGCTGGGAAGTTTAGTAAGAGGAGGCCATGCAGTGAAGCCATTGGAGATGGGCAGTGGGAACCAGCGAGGAGGTGGAATGCTTTCCTGCTCTTGGGATGTTTCTTTCAGCAGCTGGGGCTTTCTGGGGACCTGGGATCCCCCGAACAGGAGCTAGGCACAGATTCAAACTGTTCACATTCTGCATCTGGCTCTGTCCTTTGCCGACTGTGTGCCCTTGGGCACACTTGTTGCTTTCTTTATGCCCCAGTTAGAAAAAGACACAAGATGTGAAAGGCAAAGATTTTCCCATTTACTAAGAGGAAAGTGGGTACCAATGAAGCCCAGGTAGGCTGAGCCGAGGAGAGAAATGCAGTGGGTTGGCTGGTTGGCTCCAGGTACTTCTTGCTAGCCTCACTCCTATGGACCTTCTTTGTTTCCAGGTGAAAATCATCACCCAGCTTCCCAGCCTAGGGCCGCAGCTGAGAGAGGTCCAGGCGGTATAGAGGGAGAAGAGGAGGTCCCTGCACACAAGCTGGTTGAACTGCAGATGGGACAGGCCCCCGTTTATCTTCCCAGTGGAACACCACGTAGTTTCCACTGAGTCTCTTCCAATCAGGATGGTCAAGGAAGGAATGAGGAGCAAGTAGTCAAGCCTTCAGATCTGATCCACACAGCAGCCCATCTGTGAGCCTCAGGGAGACGTAGAGTTGGCCAGTGCTGGTTGGTGGGAAGGCAAACTGGTACAGCCATGCTGGAAAACAGTAGGAAGTTTCTTCAAGAAGTTAAAAATAGAACTACCCTATGATCCAGCAAGGGCACTGCTAGGTATTTACCCAAAAAATACGAAAACACTAATTCAAAAGGATACACGCACCCCAATGTTTATAGCAGGATTATCAATAGTAGCCAAGTTATAGAAACAGCCCAAGTGTCCCATCAACTGATAAATGGATAAAGAAGTCGTGGTATCTATATACGATGGAATATTACCCAGCCATAAAGAAGAATGAAATCTTGGCATTTGAATGATGCAGCGGAAGCTAGAGTATTATGTTAGGCAAAATAAGTCAGTCAAAGACAAATAACCTATGATTTCACTCCTATGGGAAATTTAAGAAACAAAAAAATGAGCAAAGGGGGAAAAAATGAAAGGAAAACCAAGAAATGACTCTTAACTATAGAGAGCACATTGATGGTTACCAGAGGGGGAGGGGGTGACGTGATGGGTAACAGAAGGGAAAGAGGGGATGAAGGAGAGCACTTGAGTGGAGAGCACTGGGTGATGTATGGAAATGCTGAATCACTGTATTGTATATATGAAGCAAATACTACAGCACATAGCTAACTGGAATTTAAATAAAAACGTAAAACCAAATACCACACAACATTGGCCAGGGCTAGAATCCAGTCATATTTATGCCATTTCCAAACAGCATCTTTTGATCGACACATGGCAAGTACATGTGAGAGTTCACTTTCCTTACTTCATAACTCTGTTGGTTTCCAACATGGTGATCGTGAGGTCTCATGCCTACCAATGTCTTTCAACAATTATGGTTGTAAGAAGGAGAGCACAGATAACAATGAACTCACATATCTTTTGGGACCTGTTAGAATGTCAGAGCTTTAGGAATTTGTCTTTCTGGGCCATGGAGCTAGACTATATTCCCAAGAGTGAGGCAAGAGTGGCCCTTCCCATGAAGGCAATGGAATTCCCATTGCCAATCAACATGGAATAAGTCACTTTGGGGGAAGAAATAATTTCCTTTATAGTCAAGATGGAGATGAGTTAGGCCACGATTCAGAGGCATGGAGAGATCCCAAGCATGGATGCATTCTCTGGCCATGTCAGGGGCAAGCAGGCATGGCCCACAACAGCATGATTCTCAGAGAATGGAACGCAAATGGTCCCCCTGGAGTTGTGTAGCAAGGTGGCCCTTCACCCCTCAGCTGAAGAACTGACTCACTTGGAGAACCTGGGACAGGTTTGGAACAAGTTGAGAGAGCATATTGCCACCATGGGGGTAAGGTGGCAGAGAAGAAGCCATATTTCCCTCACTGCTATAATCAGAGAGCAGGGCACTGTGGCCAGGAGTAGCAGTGTCCCGTGGGACTCAAGGTCAGCACATAAGGCGTGCTTGCTTCGGGGAACAGGTGTCTGGTTTCCAGGGCAGTGAATGCTTTAAGTAGTAATTGAATCCTTCAGCTTCATGGGGCAAGTATCACCTGTGGGTGAAGGAGGGAGACGGGCTCATATGAGTGGCTACGGACATGAAGTCGTCTTTGGGGCATCAGTGCGGGGCAGTAACGCTTGTTCTCCGTTCTAGAGAATGAACGTCCCAGTTACTCATGATTCCTTAGAGCCCAAGGACGGGTAAAAGGTAACTAAATGACTGGATTTTTGGTTTGCTTATCTGTTAAAAAAAACAAAACAAAACAAAAACTAAGGGAGGTTTGGGTCCTAGTGTGTTGGACATTGTAGTTGGTTGAGTTTTAACCCCCCAAAAGGTAAATCCATTGTCTCAGCTCCAGGACCTGTGACTGTGACCATAATAGAGGATCTTTGCTCTGTAATTAAGTTAAGGATTTCCAGATGAGGTCTCTTGAGATTTAGGGCGGAGCCCTACAGCCCACTACTGGTGCTCATATAAGAGAAAGGAGAGAGAGAGAGAGAGCTATATTGCGGGAGGCTCCCACAGGAGACTCTGAAATGAAGGCTAGGTGGAGATTTCCACGGTGGCCCGAAGCCAAGGAGCACCCAGGGCCACTAGAGGCTGGGAGAGACCCGGAAGGAGTCTCCTAGAAAGCTTTTGGAGGGAGCCTGGCCCTGGCAACACCTTCCCTGAGGACATCTGGTCTCCAGAAGTGTGAGAGAAAAATTTTGTTGTTTTAAGCCACAAGGTTTGTGGTAATTTGGTTTGGGCTTTGTTTTGTTTTGGGATTGGGGGGGGGGGGGTAGTTCTTTCTTTCTTTTTTTTTTTTTAGCTTTAATTCCAGTAGAGTTTCAGGTTAGTTTCCGTTAATTTCAGGTACACAGCATAGCCGAGCAGCGATTCAACAATTCTATATGTTAATTCTATATGTAATTCTATATGTGTTTATCGGTCTATGGTAACTCGTGGCAGCAGCCCAACACCACACGTGCGGGCATATTCAGTGTTTGCTGGTTTTAAGTAAAAACCGAGTCCACATGTCTTGCCTCGTGCTCTACCAGGAGGGTCTGAAAACCTGGCGGAGGGCACGTTGACTGATGAAGTGTTCTCAGGCAGCACTTCATAAACCGAGCGCGCCTTGGAATCACCTGGAGGGTCTCCTTAGAACGGACTGCGGAGCCCGAGCCCCACCCCCGCACCCCCCCACCAACCTAGAGTTTCTGATCCAGGGAATCCGGGGTGGGACCTAAGGGCCTGAATTTCTGACCAGCTTCCAGGTGATGACGCTGATCCTCGTTGGAACCACGCTTTGAGAACCACTGAGCTACAGTTGGCAGCTCCGCTCACCCCTGACAAGGAAATGGGGCTTCTGATTTTAGAAATGAGTGGAAATCTGGGGAAAAGAGTCCCCCTTGGGATAAACGGATGATGGAAAGAATACATGTGTTTTATTTGTTGTGATTTACAGCAGTTCCAGCTTATAGATCAAACGACAACTGGGAGTAGTATTTGCTCTTCGACTGGTTGACCCCCTCCCCCCCGCCATTTTCCTCTGAGTGTAGACAAGTGTAGGGATTAATGTGCTGCTCTGTAGGCAGCCCTTCTGAGGTCCTTTTGAGATCGTGGATCCATGCAGCAATTCCAGACTTGGTTAGAATGGCAGGATCGTTTCTTAACACCTGGATCCCTCTTGTACACAACTTCACACCCTCCCGGGCCAGCCTTGCAATGCACCTGCTGCTCTGCCTGTGAGCCCCCCTGCCCCCCTCCCCCTGGGCTGCAAACAGCTCCATGCTGATGGATAATACCTCCCTTCAGGTCTTGGCCGGAGGCCCCTTGCCTCTTGCTTTCTGCCCTGACTCTTCTGACTTTTCACCCCCTCAACTCCAAGTGTGTAATGATAGAAGTTCATGCCCATAAGCCCATTCCTGACATTAAGGAACAGAACAGAAGTGTAAATATTGCCCCTTTCCAATTTCTAGGTGGACAGTTCTGGTTTCTGGGTCTTAAGACTTCTCAAAATGTCCTGTGGGATTTTTATTGTTCCCAGAGTCGTCCAACTAAGTGATTCTTAGAATAGACTTTCACTCCTTTGTTGATCCCTCCATCCCTCTCTCCTCCCTGGGATCACTTCCCAAAGAAGACCTACCTGCACCCCAGACTTTGCTATTTAGGGAACTTATGTGTAGACCTGGACAGTAGTCCCCTTCCTCCTCTCCTACCTTCTGGGGACTGGTACAAGTCTGGAGATACAGGTGGGGGCTTCTGCTGGGTAAACTTGACCCTGAGAACTGAAGTTCCCCATAAGTGGATCTTAGAAGAGGGCAACGGGAGCTGAAATACCCCAGTCTGCCACCCTCCCTGGGAAAACCTTTACACGTCAATGTTTTCATCAGAGGGAGGCCCTTTATTGGCTCAGATACCAAAAAAAAGGCTTGGAGTTCATCTGTGCTCCCAAGTTCCTGTATTCCAAAGGGAAGCCCTATGTTCTGTTTTAAATTAATGCTGTGCAAATGCTTTGGACTTTTCAAGCCTTTCAGTCTCTTAAAACTGTGTGACCAACTAGGCCAGTGGTTCTCCAAAAGTGCTCTTTAGGAGCTTGGCATGCAGTAGGTGCTTAATAAGTGTTGAAAGACCAAGTGAATCCCACTTATAAGCACACCAGACTATAGGCTTGGGATGATGATGTTGTGTCAAAGTAGGAGTTTTTTTTAATTGTTGTAAATTATGCATTTGTATACATTGTATACACTTGTTGTATACAAGTGTTATAAAATAGACATAATATAAAACTTACCATTTTAAGAGTACCTGGGTGGCTCCGTCTCATCTTCAGTTAAGTATCGAACTCTTGGTTTCAGCTCAAGTCATGATCTCAGGGTCATGAGATCAAGCCCGGCTCTGGGCTCAGCAGGGAAGTCTGCTTGAAATTCTCCCTCCATTTCCTCTTCCTGCTTATGTGTTCTTTCTCTCTGTCTCTCTCAAGTAAAATCTTTTTAAAAAGATAAAATTTAACATTTTTTCCTTTTTTTTAAGATTTTATTTATTTGACAGAGATCACAAGTAGGAAGAGAGAGAGGAGGAAGCAGGCTCCCTGCCGAGCAGAGAGCCCGACACGGGGCTCGATCCCAGGACCCTGAGATCATGACCTGAGCCGAAGTCAGAGGCTCTAACCCACTGAGCCACCCAGGTGCCCCATTTTTTCCTTTTTTAAGTGTAAAATTCAGTGGCATTAAATATATTCACAGTGTTGTAAAACCATCCCCACTATCCCTTTCCAAACCTCTTCCTTTACTCCCAACAGAAACTGTAACTGTTAAGCCGTAATTCTCCATTCCCCTTCCCCTCAGCCCCTGGCAAGTTCCAGGCTGCTTTCTGTTGCCTTGTCTATTCTAGGTGCTTCATGTAAGTGGAATCCTGCAATATTAGTACTTTTTTGTCTGACTTATCTTACTTAGCATCCTGTCGGCAAAGTTCATTCATGACATGGCATGCATCAGAACTGCATTCCTTTTGTGGTTGGAATAACATTTCCTTGTATGTATGTACCATATTTTGTTTACCCATTCATCTGTTGATGGACATTTGGTTGTTTCTACCTTTTTCCCACTGTGAATAACACTGCTGTGAACATAGGTGTGCAAATGTCTGCCTATTTACAATTCCTTTGGGTATATACCTAAAATTAGAATTTCTGGATCATACGATAATTCTGTGTTTAACTACCGAGAAGCCACCACACGGTTTCCCACATCAGCTGTTCTGTCCTCCCTACCAGCAATATACAAGGGTTCCAGTGCTCTTTCTTAGTGGTGTTGGGGGATGGGGTGGGGGGAATGTTGAGGCCGAGGGAGGGGCAGAGGGTGAGGGAGAGTCTCAATCAGGCTCCATGCTGAGCACAGAGTCCAGCAGGGCACTCCATCTCATGACCACAAGAGTGACATGAGCCAAAATCAAGAGTCAGACGCTTAACCAAGTGAACCACCCAGGCACCCCAAGGCTTCCAATATTTCTTCCCCCTTGCCATCATTTGTTATACATACCTGCACACACACACAGACACACACATAATGAGCCATCCTAATGCCTTCTCATACCTAGCGGGTGTGAAATGGTTTTCTTACTGTGGTTTTGATTTACCAAATAACTGACAGGGGGGGTTTTAGGTTAAAAACCCTTTCCTGAAATCTATTTTTGGATATTGGGGTTGGGTCTGGGGTTGGGGCCATAGACCCAGCATAGCATCCCATCTATTACAGAAATCTTTTAAAAAATTTTTATTCTATGTATCTTTTTTTTTTTAAAGGTTTTTTATTTGACAGAGAGTGAGCAAGCCCAGGTAGGGGAACAGCAGAGGGAGAGGGAGAAGCAGGCTCAATTCCAAGACTCCGGGATCATGACCTAAGCCGAAGGCAGACACTTAACCAACTGAGCCACCCAGGAACTCCATTTTTATTCAATATAAACAAAGAAACAAAAAACCAGTTTCTCTATCTTTTCCCATCCCATGCCTCTAGCAACCACCAGTCTGTTCTTTGTATCTGTCAGCTTGGGGTTTATTGAAGATTTTACATATAAAAAAAGATCATAAGGTCTTTGTTCCTCTGATTGATTTCACTTAGCTTCATGCCCTCAAGGTCGATCCGTGTTGTCACAAAAAGCAAGTTTTCATTCTTTTCTATGGTTGAGTAATATTCCGTTGTAGATATACACCGCCATTTCTGTACTCATTCATTGGTGACAGTTGGGTTGTTTGCATAGCTCAGCTCCACTGGATAATCCTGCAGTGAGCACTGGGGTGTATATGTCTTGTTGAGTTAGTGGTTTTGCTTTCCTTGGTTAAATACCCAGAAGTAGAATTGCTGGATCATCTGATAGTTCTATTTTTAATTTCCTTGAGAAAGCTCCATACTGCTGGTCATAGTGACTTCACCAGCTTACATTCCCACCAACCATGCACGATGATTCTGTTTTCCCCACATCTTGCCAACACTTACTGTCTTTTTGATCCTAGTCCTGACCGCTGTGATGTGCTTTCTCATTGTGGTTGTGCTGTGCATTTCCCCAATTACTGACATCGAGCACCTTTCATATACCTGTGAACCATCCGTACGACTTTAGAAAAACGCCTCTTCAGATCCTCTGCCCATTTTTTTAATCAGTGTTTCTGCTGTTGAGCTGTGTGAATTCTTTTTATGTTTTGGATATGAACCCCTTATCAGATATGATTTGCAATTATTTTCTCCCATTTAATAGGTTGTCTTTTCATTTGGTTGATGGTTTCCTTCTTAGTTTGGTGGAGTCGGACTTGCTGACTTCCCCTTTTGTATCTCTTGTTTTGGGTGAGACATTTATTTATATAATACCCCCAAATGTTAATGCACCCTTCTAATACATGGAACTTGCTGTTTTCTGGGAAAGCCCATTCCATTTTGACAGTTTTAGTTGCTTATGTCCTAATTGAAATTTGTGTAAATTACAGCCTCCGACCCAGGGCATGGCGCCCAGGTTTCCTTTGCCTGAAGGACACTGTTCTCCCCCCTCTTCTTACCCAGCTCCTTCATACTCTACCTCTTCCTCCTGTGGGTCGGCTCACACATCCCTACCCCCAGGGCTGAATCTAGTGAACCCCTTCTCTGCTCCCATAGCATCTTAATCTTACTCTGTCACAGTGTTTCCACATGTGTTGTAATTTCCTGTTGATTTCTCTCTCTGTTCCTAACTTAAAAAAAAAAAAAAAAAAAAGACTATGACACAGTTCACTGATGTCCCCCACTGCCCACTGTTCCATGCACTACACAGGCCCACACCAAATGAAAATTTTGGCATTGGTGGGAAAACACAAGTTCTGTCCTGGGCATACAAGTCTCCATTCTGGGGGTTCTTCCGTAGGAAATCTGCACGCTTGCTAACATGAAGAGCTCCTCAGTCAGCAAGAAGGGAAAATGATACATTAAAACTTGCACTGTCTTCCAATCAGGTGATGGAATCCTAAAGCCATGAGAAATCCCATCTGTAGGTACGCAGAGCTGGGGAAGCTGCCGAATGTCTTTCTCCACTGTTTTCCCTCCAACAGACTTCTTGCAAGCATATGCATTTGCTTGAGCTGGACTTTGTACTAAAGAAAAATAAAGCACCTTAGGGTATATTTAAACAACCACAATTCTATTTTTTTCTTGTGCGTTCTACCTACAGCATTGGAAAAAGTAATTTTGTCCCAATTAGGATAGATCTTTTCAACTGCTGACACATGTTTATAGAGCATCTGGATGTAATCTGATTAGCATCTGGTGTAAGGCTGTGAGATACCATCTCCCGAGGTCTCCCATGGAGAAGGAAAGGTATAAACTGGCACTCCTTTTGGGCCATCCTAGTGTTGACATCTGTAGTTGGGTCAAGGCATCTGGGCCTCCTGTCCTCCACCACTGTGCCTCAGTTCATGTGGACAGAGCGTTGCCCTAAACTCTCAAGTTCCCCCACTAAATGGAGCAGGAAACCAATGTCAGCACTCTGGCTGGTACACGACTTTTAATGTTCTTCTTGCTCTGCAAATGTTGGGCCCAGCATGGAATGGATCCCACACATCTAGGGAAGGAGAGGTATCCGTAACACGGGTCTCTCCCTGCCCCGGCTGTAGATGTTGCCTGCTGTTTGGTTTACATATTTCCCAGTCATGTTCGATGTGCTTCCTCAGATAAGGGTGAATGATCCACCCCTTGAGAATTCCCTGCCTGATTTTTGCTTTAATTTTTTTTCTCCTTTTCAAGGTAGAGGTTTAAAGGCGAATAGTTACATGAAGTTGTGCTTGTTTTATTGTTTGTGTCTGTGTTTGTTTTAGGTTGAAGCAAACAGAAAAATCAGTTAATACATTTAACTGAATTCTGGATGTGGGATCAGTTAATATATTTAACTGAATTCTGGATGTGGGATCAGTTAATACATTTAACTGAATTCTGGATGTGGGATCAGTTAATACATTTAACTAAATTCTGGATATGGGAGCAGCCACTTGGTATATAACCCTCAAGCCAGAATAGGTACACTGGGAGTGGGGAGAAAGGCTATTCTGTATAAGGAGGAAGGGAAGATGCCCTTAGATGTTAAATGGCTAGGTGGGCTGGGTCTGATCTAATCCTAGATTCATAATTTCGTCTGACAGGTTTGGAGAGAGAGAGAGGGTAGCTTGTAAATATTTGACTGTAAACAGTCTCACCTATCCTTTACCTAATTAAGCCCAGAAGGGCCAAACAAACACAGTGATTTATGATAAAGATTCAGGCAATAGGTATTTCCTGAGTGTCCCTAATCTATCAAGCACAGGAACTCATGCAGATGGGAAAAGGTGCAACATGTTCCCTTGTCCCTACAACAGAGAGTCGTCTAGGGGGAAGACTGGTCATCTGTGATGGTTACACACATCACGGTGTCCCCCAACTGTGGAGAAGTCAGGGAACAGCGTGTAGCCCAAGAATAAGGGAGGTGAGGAAGTCCTACCTGAGGTGGTGAGGATGGCTTCCCCGTGAATGTGGCCCTTAACCTGATGCTTGGAGGCACCAGTTAGCTGGGGAAGTAAAGTTCGAGATGGGCAAGAGCCTACGCAAAGGTGGGAAAGCAGAACCCATTCAAGGAGGGGGAATAATGCCTGTGCAGTTGGAACAGAGAACAAGAAGATAGAGGATGACACTGTGGTGGCAGTGGGGTGGGAGGAAAGCGGTGGGGTCAAGTCACACAGGCGTTTTAGCCTTACATGGTTATGATCTTGTCCAAAGGATAACAGAAGCCATTAAAGTGTTTAAATTGGAGAGGCTGCATAATTCAATTTAGAAATAATGGTTGTTTGGGGAGTGAATTTTATGTACAATAGTAGAAGCTGGAAAACAAGTCTGTAAGTGTGGGAGAGTGCTAATGGCCCACTTAATAACCTTTTCCCCCCTTCCACAACGGAACTCTGATTTTATTCTAGTTGGTGATGTGATTGTATTTCCCTAACCCACTGGAGCTACGACTGAGCTATGAGATGGATGTAAAGCAAGTGAAGTTTTTGGTTAAGTCTTCTGAACGTTCTTTGAGAGGAATTGATTATCTAATATATATATATAATATATAAAAGGAGGAGGTCCTTTTTGCATTTCACCTCCTTCCCCTATCTTGCTGCCTGGAATGCAGATATGATGGCTGGAGTGTCAGCAGCCATTATGGCCCATGGGATGATCAGTTTTGATCAGTTTTGATGAAGACTTGGACTAAGGAAGTGGCAGAGGGGGTGGAATGATGGAGGCCTGGAAGAGGAGGGCATATCTAGACAAGCTTCCCAGAAGAGGTGATGCTTGCATAGCATTTTGAAGGACCGGAATGATTTGATCAAGAAACATCAGGGAAGCTATTAACAACATTTTTTGTTGTTTCTAGAAGTTCAGTTTCATGTTTATTTCAACCTACATGAAGGGTAAGGCCAAGGGTTGAAAATGATTGCTCATGGTTATGTCTGACTCTGTGATATGTTCTATTTGGACAACACTTGGTTTAAAATAAAATTTAATGCCTTGTCAAGATTGAAAAATTAAGAGCATTTATATAAAAACCTGGCTTGGAGGGGATTCTCTGGAAGATCTCCCCACATTGTATGCAGCCCTGTTTGTGCAGGAGAATTAGCTAAATAGTGACTATCCTACTTGTTCACCTGTATTCCCTGTGACCCACTCACTGCTGACCTCCCCGCCCCTCCAAGGCCCTGCATGCACTTGAATTTGCAGCCCTAAACAAGGGTAACCTACCATCATGTGCATCAGGAGGCCCTCTGTGCCGACCCTCTCTGACAGCAAGGAGGTGGATAGCAAGTGTTAGCTGCATTTGGAGAAGACAAAGCAGGTGAATATGACTGCTACCCTGTTGCATATAGTCTTATACTGGTCACAGATGAGGCCAGAAAACAGACGCCAGACTGGGAAAGCTGTGTGGGCTAAGCTGTGGAGGTTCAAATGTTTTCTGGAAAATGATGGGGAACCATGGAGCATTTAGACATGAGAGCCGCGTCATCAGGATAAGTTTTCAAAATTTTCATGTTGGAAGCTGAAGAATGGATTGGATGAGACTATTGTGTTGTAAATGAGTATAACTATCATTTTGTGTATAGTTCTCTACCTTGTTCATTTGACTCTCCTCACCCTTCCAAAGTCAGGTAGTGTGTGTATTTATTTTAAATATCAGAAAACTGAAGCTTGGAGAGAAATAAAAATGGCCAAAGTCCTATAGTAGGTAATGGAACCATGACTTCCCAGACCAAAGGGCAGACAAAAGATGAAAATCTGATGTATTTCAGTAATGAATGAGTAATCAAAAAGAAATACTGTAAAAATTGAGATGATGAAATAGGCCTATTTCATAATCTTACAGCACACTTTTCTTCCTTTGCATTCTATTAAATCGAAGTGTCACTGTAATGGTCTTAGTGGCCTTTCATTTGTCCTTTGTTCATATGTCATTTTTTTTAAAGATTTTATTTGACAGAGTGTGTGAGTGAGAGCACAAGCAGGGGGAGCAGCAGAGGGAGAAGGAGAAGCAGGCTTCCTGCTGAGCAGGGAGCCCAATACGGGCTTGATCTCAGGATCCTGTGATCACGACCTGAACCAAAGGCAGCCACTTAACCAGCTGAGGCACTCAGGTGCCCCTATATGTCCCTTTCTAAAGATCCTCCCACCCTCGTTAGTTCCCTTGGCTTCCCACTCTCCTCTGCTTTTCCTCATTTCTCTGTGTTCTTTTTTTTTTTTTTTTTCCCATTTCTTTTCAGTGTTCTTTCAGTGGGCTCTGATGCACACTGAAACATAGAAGTTTCTCCAGGTTTCATCTTCTACTCATGGCAGCTACCAACCCCCAGAGCTCTAGGTTACTGGCCCCATGCCTTGCTGCTCACGCTGCCCACTCCCAGAGCCCACACAGATCTAGGACTCTGTGAGCTGTGAAACACATCTTGAGAGGTCACTCCAGTTGTCTGGGCCGGCTGAGACTAGTAGGAGAGTCAGAACCACCCGGGTGGCCCTGACCTCTGAGAAAGGGCGTTCTACAATTGCCCAGTGCATCCTGTTGTGGGATTTGTCCACACTGCTGCTCAGGAAGTTTTCCTCAATCATTCACCTAAGTCATACTATGCATATTTGGCAAGGACAGTGGCCATTCATGCCGGTCTCTCCCGGTCCTCACTCCTTTTCCAGAAATGAAAAGCTTGGCCTTCCCCTATACACACCCTCTACTCCGCTCCTCCGGGGAATGAGAAATTTGGCTCAGGAATCTACTTAGGGCCCCCAGCTTGAGCTGGCCATCTGGCATGACTGCTGCTTCCAAATTATGTTCACATCCATGGATAACCAAGTGGATTATCTCCAAGAATCATCTCAGTGAGAAGAGAGGTGGCGGCGAAAATACCACGTTCATTTGCTTGCTCAGAAAAGACCGCAGACATCAGCTCTTTGCCCTTGCTAGCAAAAACACTTCGTTGCTACTCTGTAATGCAAAGCCTAAATCAGGCTTATTAGTGTGGAACTAAAAGGCCCTGGAGGGCAGCCAGCATTTCCAGAACTGGCATTCACTGTAGTCTGGCATAGCCATGGAACTGACAGGTGCCAGCTTGGGAAAGGTCAGTAAGGCCTTAGGGCACACCAAATGCTCACTGACCCATTAACCACCGCAGGTATAATTAAGATACATGTCCTTCTGTTGCTGGATGTCATCTGCTTGTTGACAAGCGGTTCAGAGAACAGAAGATAATGTTTAATAATTAGTCTAAGCAAAATATCGTCTGGGAGGCCAATCTGGGAGAAGGATAATGGCTAGGTGGCCTCCCTTACACAAAGACTAGATCAATGTCAAGTCCTATTTAAGAATCTCTACTCATGAACTACAAAGTAACAGGCTTTCCTTACTTTCCCTTGAATCACTGGTTCTCGGTCAGGTGCAATCCACCACCCCTCCAGGGCCCATTTGGCAATGTGTGACCTTTGGTTATCAACTGGGGACAGGGAAGGGATGCTACTGGTATTTAGTGGGTAGAGGTCAAGGGTGTTGCTAAAATCCTACAATGCA
>PISX010009509.1:0-75382 GCA_004024625.1 Mellivora capensis
TACTTGTTTTACCAAAAATTGAGAGACTAGAACTGAAATCTTTAATTATAGTTGTGGATTTGTTAATTTCTTCTTGAAGTTCTAACAGTTTTTATTTCACATATTTTGAAGCTCTTGTTATTAACTGTTCAAATGATTAGCATTGTCTTTTTCATGAACTATGTCTTTTTCATGAACTCCTTAACATTATAAAATGACTTTCTTTATCCCTTGTAATATTTTTGATCTGATATCTACTATGTTTGATATTAATACAACCACTCTTTCTAGAATTAACACTAGCTTACATTCTAACCAAGAAAGTAGAACTATTTCTATTTACAGCACCCTCACCATCATTGAGAATTATCATTGAGAATTATTATTATTTATTAAATACTCATTTGATTGATGAAAATAATACCTTGTAATCTTATTCTGTATTACTTAATTAGTAATGAATTTTAATATCACTTATGTGTTTATTTTAGGTATTTGTATTCCTTCCTAGTTGTTAATCCTGTTCCCATGTTGCCTATTTTTCTACGGAAGTTTCAATATTTTTCCAAATGATTTGCTTGATTATTAATCTTCTAAGAGTTGTGGCAGACATATTTCTAATATGGTGCTATTCTTTTAATTTTTACAGTCCTAAAGTTTTATTATATCTAGGTAAATAAATTTATGATTTTTGTGATGTGTTTTATTACATATCTGCCTTCCCCAGACAAAATTAATTTAAGGTATGTTGATCTGTGTTTTCTACATTTTTTTCAGACATAATTATTAATCCACCTGGACTCTGAATTCTTTTAGGAAAATACATTCCTAGTAGCAACGCAATTTATGTTATTAGTAGATATTAATATTTGAAAGTACTGCAAATCAACCTAGCATTATGAAATGTCATTATTAAGCAAACCTAAAATCAAAAAAATCTTAAATGTGGCACTCTTTTCTCTCATCAGTGAGGGACATACCCATTACTCAATATCACTTATTGACCTGAATTGAATTGTGCTTTATTGGAGGCTTCAGGTTGGAAGTTCTGTCAAGGATTAGTCTCTCCACATTGCTCATTAGTCTCTTCCTCTGTATAACATTGAATAGAATTGATGAATGACCCAACAGCTAATTGTTCTGCCATTTCAGTCTTGAGTCAATATCTTCCCTGAGTTACTTGAAGCCCAGGAATTGCCAGAATAGAAATAGAGGAAAGTAAGATATATAGAACTACCATGAAAATCTATTTCTTTACATATGTTTTTCATTAAAGTTCACCTTAATATTTTTAATTACATATTGGTTGATTTTAATTTATTGAATAATGATGTGCAGCCAGTTTGCTAAGAGCATTACCTGGACTATCTCATTAAATATTTACCTTTGAAGACAGATAGTGTATATTGTCTTCATAATACACAAGGGAAGTTATAAAATATAGTATCATATAGTAGGAAATTATATAAGAAAAATAGCATACATAATACATAATATAATATAACAAGGTTACATAATATTATCTGCTACAGTTATATTTATTCTTTAAAAATGCTTTGTAAAGAGAAGAGTGGTTAACATGTGGACTTAAATATTTGGAATATAAATGATGTGTTTAGATTTTCTCAATTACCAAGAAAAGGAAAAATAATTCCTAAGAATAGTTTTCAGAAATGAAATAAAGATAAAAACTGATAATATTTGCAACGAAGCCAAGAACACATTTAGGATATATTTAAGTGGGACATTCGCCATAAATATTAAACAGTGTATGTGCCATTTTATTACTTGAGCCTCCAATTAATGTAAAATGTAACATAAAAAATTACATGCAAATAAAACCCATGCTTAATAAAACCTGTGCTCTAGTTAGCTCCATCATGGAAGTGTCAAAGGATGAATCTGTCGGTAGTTTGAGAATAGAACAGAGTGCTTGAAAATAAGACCACTTAGCTTTCAAGATTGTGAACACTGTAGACAAATCCTACTGATTTGTCCAATGATGAAATTTTAATACTTTTAAGTCTCTGTAATGTCTTGCATGGTCTAAATACATGTCCACTGCCATTTTGGAGGAAATAATAGAATTGAGAGCTCTTGAACTCAATCTCCTGGTGTGGTAGTGTTTGTAAATTAGCTTGGGCAATTAGCAAGGGCAGCCTCCTACTTTGAGTGCTTTCCAGGTCTTGCCAACGTCCGTAAAGTGTTTCTCCAAACTGTGTAATTAACAGGAAATCTGAAGTATAGAGTAGGCAAGTAATTTGTACAAGCTCAAAGAATAAGCAGGAGCAAGAGTCAATTACAGTGAGTTGGACCATCTCACTACCGAGCCTACCTTTACAACTGCGAGGCTGCATCACCTTCCTTAGGCTCCCAACAACCAGGGGCAAGTGTAAGGTTCTATGAGACTCTCAAAAGTCCATAGTCACTGATTTCAAACTCCAAGATATCCATGACCGATAAGATCTGTTTGGATACTAAAGAAAAAAAAAAGTGAACTAAGTATCTCAGTCTGATTATTTTATTTACCTAAGACTTACCTTTCTTCTTCTTTTCCCGTATGTCTTCATGTTTAAAGTGTGCCTAATTGTCAAGACCTATCTTGGATAAGATCTACCTTGACTTTTTTTAACATTAGAAGTTAAAGAAAATGAACAATTAAAAATACAAAATAACAAGACTTTTTATAAAAAACAACTGTAAGATCATTTGCTTCTTTCTATTTATTAATAGGAAATTTCTTAAAACATATCAGACTTTGTCCCTGATAAGATATAAAATCATCACAAGTCAGGATGCTAGTCAAAAGCAACTGAAACTTGGTTAAAGCACTTACAAAAGATGCTTATGTGATAACAATTCATGAGGGGACATTTTAATGCCTTTTTATAGGTCTTAGTATTATACAAGAAATTTCATAGAGTTATGTTGACCAAAACCAAAACTGAGAAAAAAATCTCTGTAAGTTTTCATGTCTTCAGCTTGTAAATCATCATTATTATGGTTTTAAAATAAAGTGACTATTTAATAATTTCAGGACAATGGGATTGCTGATCTTTACCTCTTTCCATGGGCTTGCCACAGATCTAAATAAAGATTGGAATATAAAAAGCCTATGAGTCTCTTATATGACCTGGTACATATTTATTGAATCTCAGCTTGAAAACAGCATCATATTTAAACAACAACAGAGCCCGTACTTGATTTTCCCCCTCAGCCAGATGGCGCTTCATCTTGGGAAATGCTGTAACCTGTCACAACGCATAAGTGTGATCTTGCATAAAAAAATTCTACTAGCTTGGGACACTATCTGTAGAGGCCACATGCTGTCTCTCATTATCCCAAATAATTAAAATTTTGTATTTTTCCCAACAACACATCATTGAGATGAACAATTAAGAATCACTGACTAGAGTCAAGGAAGCATAAGAATTTGATGGTTAGAAAAAAATCTTTTCTATATTTTTAATCATATTTATACTCAGCTATCTTAAGAAAATTCTAATAAGACCCAAAGCAGGAATTTGCTCTTGAGTATACCCAAACAATAAAATACTGTAACAATTTGTATAGAGGAAGTGTGTACATTTGTACTGGCATGCAGATTATCTTTTTGTGGATCAGCAAAATTTATTAAACCCCCAAATTTGTTTTTTTTAATGTCATTTTCTTTTAAACAGTGAAGGAATTTTAAAACTAAGGGCTCTGTTCTTATAGTTAAAAGATCACAGTTCAACTTGCATTTCTGTCATTTCCTATACAACCTGGGACAAATAATTTACACTCTATTATCTGTGAAGCGAATGGTGATTCAAAAAAAAAAATCTGAACTCTAGTATTAACATGAAGATTGAATTAAACAATCTATAGAAAATAACACTTTCTCCTATTTATCCCTTTCATTTTCTCGTTTTTTCTTAAAATATAGAGTGGATTGTTTAGCAAATTAACTTGGAGTAGTTTAATAATTTACCAGCTGGAACACTTCATGCCCAGCCAGGGGAATAGGAGATGACTATCTTTCAAGCAGGGAGAAGTAAAATGCAGGGACTCACCTATTCAGGTGTCAGAGGGACTGGAGGAATAAAATCTATTTTTTTTTTTAAAGGAGGGTGACATCTGGTTGACTCAGTCAGTTAAGTATCTGACTTCTTCTCAGGTCATGATTTCAGGGTCTTAGGATCAAGCCCTGCCTTGGGCTCCCCGTATAGCAAGGAGTCTGCTTGTACCTTTCCCTCTACCCCTCCCCATGCTCGTGGTCTCCCTGTTTTTCTCTCATATAAATAAAAAATAAACAAAATCTTAAAAAAAAAAAAAAAAAAAGAAGGGCTGGAAGGGTGAATGGGGTAAAGAGGCCTCTGGAGCATCCTCGGTGAGGAGGGTCTCATCCAGAGCCATGGAAGATGGTGCCATCCCTGGAGGGAGTCTAGCTCTCCTTTCCCTGCTCTTCTGGAGGCAACAGTCATTGCTGTTGCCACTGCCCTATAGAGGTGCCAGAACAGCTGCCCAGAAGCTCAGGAGCCCACACAGGTCTTAGGCTCCCAGGAGCACCACCATCTTGGTCCCTGTCCCCCTTTTGCAAGGTCCCATCAGTACCATCCGTTGGCAAACAACACCAGAACTTAGCTACCAAAGGAACTGGGGAAATGCAATAAGAGATTATTTGTTAGCCTTTGTCTAAGAATTACCACCTGCTTGAAACTGGCTTGGCTGAAGCTGAAGGCCAACATGCCACATAAACTTCATGTCATTTATTTGCATAGCTCATGATGGTACCTGGTAAGTCCATCAAATCCACTAGGGTTCAGACTACCACTCACATGGAAAGCTTACCCTGGAAAATTAGTAGAGAAGGCTTAAAGAGGTCTTGCCAAAATGTCTGTGATGTAGATAGGTATCAGACTTTCAACATATTTAAAGAATCTCTTCTCAAATTATGATCCATGGACCACCTCCCATCAGAATCTCCTGATGCACTTTGTGGTAAAACATAAGATATTAAAAACAGACATCCAGACTCTGCCCTAGATGTGCCAAAGCAGAATCTGATACTGGACTCTGCGAACCTTCATCTCATTTAAGCACCCTCTGGTCACTGTGACATTTGGTGTCACTACAGAATTAATATCCACTCTAGAATATTTTCAAGCAAAGAGAACTGTAGTGCAGGAAATTGCTTATGCAGGTGTTATATGAGTGGGTTTAGAAATTTAAAAACTTCTCAAATGTTAGATGGTGCTACAGATTGAATTGTGTTCTCCCAAATTCTCATGTTGCAGCCCAGCCCCCTACCATGGGAGTGTATTCGCCAAAGGGTCTTTAAAAAGGTGATGGAGGTTAAATGGGGTCAGAAGGGTGGAGTGCTGATCTGATAACACTGGTGTCCTTGTAAGAAGAGGAGGAAACACCAGGGCTCTCTCTCCACCATTGAAAACAGGAGAAGGTGGCTGTGTGCAAGCCCAGAAGGGAGGTTTTGCCAGGAATGGAACCCTGCCAGAATCTCAGTTTCGGACTTTCCAGCCTCCAGAACAGAGAGAATAAATGTCTGTTGTTAAGCTATCAAGTCGATGGTATTTTGTTGTGGTAGTTGTGGTATCCAAGGGACTAAGACAGATGGTGAGTGGGAGTGGGGCTATAGGGAGTAGTGGGACCTTTAGACAAATTGCCTATGTTTCCTTGCTGCCTGCTCTTGACATCAAGCTCTGACCACTTCTTTACAAATAAGTAAATAAGTAAATAATTTAAAAAGTATTTTTTATTTTCTACTGAGGCACTAGTAGTCAAAACAGGTTTCCATTGTTATCCCAGCTGTGCACCTGTTCCAACTTTATCTTTCCTCAAATTATAAGCCTGGCACTGAATTTTAGCATTGCAACTTTGACCTCCCTGGCTTTGATCTTGGCCATGTCCTGAGACTGTATTCTCCTTCCCTAATGATTTAACTTTTATTTTCTCACCCAGATCTCTTGTGATCCCTGCTTTGTGAGCATTCCTCTTAGGCTCCGTGTATTTAATACCCATGCCTGATACCATCAGTCCTGAAAATGGTGTTGGAAAGCATTTGCAGAAGTTGATGGCCAGACTGCACTTATTGTTAGCCCTGTCCCCATAGCAGCCGCCCACAGAAATGCTGCAGCTTTGAGAGGGAGCTGAGGTTGTCCTGTGTGTGCAGCTGCCCCTTCTGGCTCCAGTGGGAACGGCTGGTGTCACAGTTGATGCCAAAATTCAATCCAAACCACTGGGTAAATAAATAGTTGCCCAGAAGTTCTGGTTGATGCTTCATGTGGCATTATTTAACTACCCTAACTACCTGATATAATGATCACACACTAAATGCTAAGCGTCCGACTTTCACAAAAATATCCATTCCTATGGACTGAATGTTTGATTCCTCCACCCCCATATTCACATGTTGAAAGTCTTAATCCCCAAAGATGGTCATATTAGGACCTGGGGATTTGGGGAGGTTCTTAAGTCATGAGGGTGGATTTCTCATGAATAGGATTAGTGCCTTCTAAAGGGATCCCACAGAGATCCCTCCAACCATGCAAAGATACAGTGAGAAGCTGGCAGTCTAAAACCCAGAAGAGGGCCTTCACCAGAGACCAGTGGTGCTGGCCCCTTGATCTTGGACTTCCTGCCTCCAGAACTGTAAGAAATAAATTTCTGTTGTTTATAATCTGTCCAGTCTATAGTATTTTGTTGTACCAGCCTGAACACACTAAGACATCTGTCATCACCTCTTTTGAGAAAGATGATTAAAACCCACTGAAAAACCACAAAAGTCCATGAGGAGCTTCCACCTGTAAAACCTTATCCATCCGGCCTCCTCTCTCAGAACCCTGATTCTTCAGCCCTGAGGTTTTTTTCTAAATTTCATCTCTTGTATTTCAAAGAAAGTAAGTGTGCCTCTTCTCTAACTCACAATCCAGTAAGTTAGCAACCTCTTTAGGGATTATTTCTTGGTCTTTGTCAGTAAGAATTTTTTTTTTAAAGTCAACATGCAATGTATTATTTGCTTCAGGGGTACAGGTCTGTGAATCATCAGTCTTACACAATTCACAGTACTCACCATAGCACACACCCCCCTCCCCCAGTGTCCATCACCCAGCCACCCCATTCCTCCCAACCCCCTCCCCTCCAGCAACCCTCAGTTTGTTTCCTGAGATTAAGAACTCTTATATGGGATCAATGCATTTTTTTCTGGACAAAAATCTTCAACCTCTCTTCCATTCTCAGTGTCTTCCTTCATAAATCCACTCAGCCTGGGAGAGAGTGACTTCACAGAAAACCCTTCCAAAACAGAATAAGGGCATTACTGAGGCCAATGCTAACTTGGAGGAGGAATGAAGGAGAGAAGCTGTGTCCTCTGTTGCCTACTTTATCCAAAACCAAAAGTTGTGTGAGCCACTTCCCTTCACAGCCTTCACTAGGACCAGGGTAACTGCTGGGAATATATAAAATATATTTTATATATTTTAAATAACCACCAGTTATGGATGGTGGTGACAATACCAGCAACCAAACACTGTGAACTCTAGCCTGGGAAAAGTGTACCTGAGCTCCGGGCCCTATCCTGCACACAGCCCTGCCTCCTTCTGAGCCTGGTCTACTTCATCTATAAGATGAGGCTCTGGAACCGTAGGTTCTCTAAGGCAACAGAAGCACTTAAAACTCCATAAATCCCTTATTCCATGGGTTCTGCCAGTCCCAACTCTAGGCACTTTCAAAAAATTATTTGTGTAACTAGAAACATTTAAAAAACACTATTGAAGCATAAAAACACATGCAGAAAAATGCTTGTTTATAAGGGTATCGGTCATCCATGTGACCAGTGCCCAGATCATGAAACAGTAGATTCTTGCAATCCAGACCCCCCCTCAGGACTCCTTCTCATCATACCTCCCCAAACAATGCTGTAATAATGTAAGCCAAGGTAGTTTTCATGAAATGTGTATTGCCAGAGAGGGGGAAAAAGGCATTTCATCGTGATAAAATGGCCTATTCATCAGCAGGACATGACTATCCCAAGGGTGAACATTGTATAATAGCTTCAGTGCACGGGGAGCATCAAAACCCAGTCCTCTGGTTCTTCTGGACCTTTGATTGCTCAGCACGTTGCTGATTGCAGCCTGTGCCCAGTTAATATTCATTAAAACACAGGAACCTGATGCCATGCCATGTTCTCCTTGTACCTGATGTCTCTCATTTAAAAATCTGCTTTTGTTGCATTCATGTGATTTCAGAGTGTTCTCCCCAGCATTCATTTGTTATTTGTAGGGTAGCTGTTCTGGAAAGAACTTATTCGGTTATACCAGAAGTGAGACATTCACTATTATTTTATATATTCCCAACAGAGAGATCTTACATATCTCTCATTATATTAACTTAGTATTTATTTGGTGTATTTTTATGTTACTAGAAGTGGAATTTTTCTTTGAAATCTTAAATGTATGTGTGCTTTCTGTGGTGATACCATTTTTGATTTTTGTATACTGACCCTGTGACCAATGACTTTCTTTTTTTTTTTTTTAAGATTTTATTTATTTGACAGACAGAGATCACAAGTAGGCAGAGAGGCAGGCAGAGAGAGAGGGAAGCAGGCTCCCTACTGAGCAGAGAGCCTGATGCGGGGCTTGATCCCAGGACCCTGGGACCGTGACCTGAGCCCAAAGCAGAGGCTTTAACCCACTGAGCCACCCAGGCGCCCTGACTAATGACTTTCTAAATTAACTTATTCCAGTGGTTAATAGGTAGATTATCTTGTATGTCTATATTATATCCAATCACAGGTTCTGGGAAAAATTATGGTTTTTGTACTTCCTTTCCATAACTACACTATTTGTTAATTTCTCTTGCTAGTATATATTATAATAGAAGGGGCCACAGCAGACACTACTTATCCTTTCTTAGGATAAAAAAACTTGATATTGTGCCTCCTAAGTATGACTTTTGCTGTATGTTTTTGGAAAGTGTTCTTTATGATATTAAGAAAGGCCAATCCTTTTTTCAACCTTCTAAGTGCTCTTTTCTTGAATGTATACTGACTCTCTTAAAATAATTCTCCCCTATATTTTATACAAATATAGGATTTTCCCTTTATTCAAGTGTGAAAATTAGAATGGATGTTATTTCACCTGTTAAAGATCTTTTTTGTTCCTTTAAATACCACCACTTGGTGACATCCTACTTTCCTTGTGTCTGTACGTCTATCTATCATCTATCTATCTATCTATCTATCCATCACCTTTCTATCATCATCATCTATCCATTATTTTAGTGGTCGATTTAAGAAAACCACTAGGACTTTATATCATCTTTCAGAAACTAGAAACAGAATACACACTTTGTAACAACTTTGGTATTCGTTTTGGTATTTCCTTTTCTCCTGGCTTACACTGTTTGTGTGGAAAAGTTAACTCTCACTCCTGCTATTATTTCGGTGAAGGTATTGTTTGGATGTGTACACATGCATGTGTGTGTGTGTGTGTGTGTGTGAATGCACCTTGGCTGCTTTCACAACGCTCCCCTTGTCTTTAATTTTGACCAGTTTTCCTGTGATCTAGCAAGAGGTGCTTTGCTTTGAATTTATGTTGCTGGGACAGTTTAGAAATTCATGTAACAGCAGTATAATATCTTTTATAAGTTTTAGAAATTGCATTGACCATGATGTCTTCCAATAGCACTCCGGCCATAGCTCTCCCACCTTTTCCTCTAAGCCTCCTTATAAGAATGGCAGCTTTACACACCATGCCCCGTGTGTCTCTTATGCTCCTTTTATTTATTCTTGTATCTTGCTTTATTTGGCTTCTTTTTACTTCACTCTGGATACTTCCTATTAATCTATTGTTATGCACTGAAAAATCCAAATGTTGAAGCCCTATCCCTGTAACCTCAGCATGTGACTCGGTCTGGACACAGGACCTTTGAAGAAGTGATCAAGTTAAAAGGAGACCATGAGGGCGGGCCCTCACGTTATCTGACATAAGACCTTGTAAGAAGAGGACATTGGAGCCACGAAGAGGCACCAGCAGGGGGCGCCTACATTCAGAACAAATCTGTGAGGACACAGCAAGGTGATCATCTCCAAACAAGGAGAGAGGCCCAGAAAGAGGAGACCTACTGACAGTGGACTTCTAGCTCCAGAACCCTGAGAAAGTAAATGTCTGTTGTTTACACTGGGCCCCCTGTTTGTGAGATTTTGTTCTGCCAGCTACTACAAACTCAGACAGCCATGTTCTCCTCTCCACTAATTCTCTCTCTAGTCCTTCCTCTTATTAAAATTATCTGTTGAATTTTTCATTTGCTATTGAATTCTTTAGTTACAGGAATTCCACTTTCAAAAAGAATTTCCAGCTTTGAGGTAAAATTTTCCACATTCATCTGTTTTTAAAAATAGTACTTACCAATCTTTGAAAGTCTGTATCTGATAGCTGTAATATAGAGATCACTTTCAATGCTGTTTCTACATCTATAATCTTTTTTTATTAGTGTTCAGCTTTTTGTTTCTGCTTCTTGGCATGACTGGTATTTTTAAAGAATTTAATCTTGAACACTGTATGTGAAAACTTGTAGATGTCCTTTCTCAAGGGGCATGCTTTTCCTAATAGTCAGATAGAAGACTGGCATAAAACCATGTCCTTGATGCTTGCTTTTCCTCGTTTGCCCATACTCTTAGAGTTAAAATCCTGAACCCCTCCCCATCACTGACAGCTCTAAAGCTTAATTTTCATTTTCCTAGTGCCCCAAGACTGTCAAAATTTGGCTTAGGTCTTTATTTAGCTTTCTGCTTCTTTTCTGAGCATTTCGTCTATAATTTTTTCATTTCATTTTTTCTTTCATTTCCTGTGCATCTTAGAGGAGTTTTCAAATACTTCAAGGCTGAATTGATTTTAGAATAGCTGCTCACTTCTTTGTAGGTTCCCATTCTGCTGTCATTCTGGCCTCTGGTGTTCTGGCCATGTTGATGGGCTGCAGTACTCACCACCCGAGCCCAAGGAGGGGGCTGCACACCACAGGGTAACACTCTTTGCTTTCTGTGTCCTGAGCTGAAAGTCAGCAAACCTCTGAGTGTTAAAAGCTGTGCAGAAGGTCTTCTTCACCTCAGTGGGTCTCCCTTCTATTTGGAATCTTGACGTTGCAAGTCCTGATTGTCTTCTGACACATTCCAATGGTTTTAAATTAATTTTATCCAGCTTTTATAGTTGCTCTCAGCAAGGGTGTTTGTAGGAGATCAAACACTCTGTCCTAGTCCAAAATGAAAGTTATATACAATGTTAACTTTTGATCTTCCCAACATTTTGTCACTATTTCACAGCCCAGAAGAGCTAAAGGAACAAGAGGATAAATTATCTGCAGAGCTGGAGGTCGGACAGCTAGTAAATTGCAGAAGAGTATTCAAACAGAGACAATTTGATGCCAGAAACCATGCTTCTTACCACTGTGTTATTCTTCAAGTAATATAAAACCCAAGTAATAGTGGCCTATATTATTATGATATATTGAGATTAAAGAGCTATACAACCTCTTCAAATCATCACATATGTGTTTCAGCAAGACAAGAGGTGGCGGTGTGTGAATAAGGACAGAACCAATACAAAGGAAACTGAGAAGAAGCATTTTTATATATATATATATATATATATATATATATATATATATATATATTACTGTGCTCAAATAGACATCTAGCAGTGAAACAAAGTGAATTTGGCTTCAGTTTGGGTTTTAAAAGCTATTGCTCACTTCTCTTTTCAATTTTTCTCATGAAATAATTTCCATCATCCAGAAAAAAGTTGGATGTATCATCAGAACTCTTGGTTCTATTCATGCAATGTTGACATGCCCATATGCAGCACAGATTGTCCTTGTATTTGACCATTGGTGATTCACTGGATTCTAAGGCAATCCCAAAGTCTGCAAATTATTTTACTCTTAATATTCTGTGTGAATTTGCTTGATGCATGGAACAGTTTATGATTGTATAGACAATGAAACAGCAGCTATTGTTTTACTGGGTTTGAAGATATTTTCTTTGTTTCTTTTTTTTTTTTGCAATTTAGTTTTTGAGATATTTGATAATACCAAGATCAAAGATAGCCAGGGGCATGTGAACATTTTGCAAACAATTGGCAGGTTTAGCAGGCTAGAAAACAGGTGAATACATCTGCTTACCCCACTGTCTCACGTGTTTATAAATGCAGAGCTGTGTTGTCCACCCACACCTGTCAGCCATACAGATAGCAAGATTCAGGCAGTTTATACTTTAGTTGTGACAAAAATAATTAAGACCTTTGTGGGAATTCAGGCACTTCATAATGAAAGCTAGAATTCTGCCTCTGCCACTAAGTAGCTGCAGAACTTTGAATTCTCTGAAACTCAGTTTCTTACTTCTAAAATGGAGATGAGGGTCTATTTTTTGTGTATTACGTAGTTTTGAAAATCAATGTTACCCTACTCCCCTCTTTTTTATGTGTACCTTATTTATTTCATTGCTTTGAAAATCATTCTCTTTTGAGTGGTTATATATCTTTTTGTCTGATATATCATCCCCTAAAATAATTTTTAATAGTCTTATGTAGAAAACAAGAGATAACAGAAATAATTTAGTCATTACCAAATGATTAGATATTAATTAATATGGGCATAGATAGAATCATAAAGATTGAGCAACAGGGAACACCTGGGTAGAACAGTGGGTTAAGCGTCTGACTCTTGGTTTCAGCTCAGGTTGTGATCTCAGGGAGGGGAGATGGAGTCCCATGTCAAGCTCTGCATTCAGAGTGGAGTCTACTTGAGATCCTCTCTCCCTCTGCCCCTCCCACTCTTGCAAGTGCACATGTGCTCTCTTTCTCTCTCAAAATAAATAAATAAATAAATATTAAAAGAAAAAAAAAAACACAAAAAAAGCAAAGATTCAGCAATCAGTAGTTTCGCTTCCAGGCCCTCAGCTGCAGCTACACCTCATGACCACTAGGCAATCACGTAACCCCTAGAGCTTCTTGTTTCCTGCTGCATAATGTACAGTATAATGTTGTAAACACTGCCAGCCTGATAGCCTCCAGACATTCTTGCTGAAATAGCTTCCAATTAATGGTTACACTTGTGTGTTTTATTTTCACTTCATTGCATGAGATTTGAGTTAATAATATTTTAAAAGCTTTTGTTCTCTCTTTTTAGACAGATAAAACTGAATTATTTATCTAAATAAATTATCAATATCAGAGGGTCCTTTTTTCTTAGTTATAACCTCTGGTTCCATTAATTATTATTATTATTATTATTGACTTTTTTTCTTTCTCTTTCTTTCTTTTTTATTTATTTTTTATTTTTTGCCAAACAAAAATGCTGACTCCTTGTGTTGTATATGCAGCATCCCAATATGGAGAAACATTCAGCCAAATCCCAAACTGATGTTAACATTATTACTACTATTAGTTTGATGATGATCATAATGATTTTTACCTGAAATTTTACCTCCCCATGTCTTGCACGGTGGCATCATAATAGCAAGTTAATTTTACAGAAGAAGGAGTAATGACTTCAACTACTTTTAAAGTTGTCATTAATCAAAACTATGCATTAGGTAATGAGCTATCCTCTTTACAGATATTATTTTATATCTTACTTTTTTCAAAGTGTTTGCAAGGTCGAGATTACTTCTCCATTTCAAAGATGTAGAAACTGAGATGCAAAGAGGTTAAGAACCTTGTCAAGTTCATTGATCATGTCAGTGGCAACACCAAGTTGAGCTTTAACATTCACGTGTCTGACTTCACCACGGTCCACTGCCTCTCTCACTGCATGATGGTGGTTGGCCTTGCGTGGTATATCTGGAACCCTTTGTAGAGATACCACAAAGCAGGAGATTGATGAGTAATGTGTGAATTATTAAAAACATACCACTCATGTTGTGGTTATATGATTCCTATTTTTATATAATGAGGGCAATCACTCAGAGCACCTATCCCTTCCACTACTTTCTCTTAACCTGGTCTTTCCTAAAAATTACATTGATTACATTTCTCTGATTATGAAAGTAATATATGATCGATGTACAAAGCTGAAAACTAGGTAAACAAAAAAATGTCTCACCAAAGAGAGATCATCATTACTTCATTTGGTATATTTAGTTCAACCTTGTTACTTATAATATAAGGAAGTGTTTAATTTGCCACAAAATATATAAAGACACATATATGCATGTTTGTAATTAAATAACATGTGCCATTTTGTGTCCTGAATTTCTCAGTAAATATTTCTGAGAAATGATTTTCCACTTCATTATTTTAAGAAATTATTATCATGATTTTATGGTTACACATCATAAAAGTGTATAGACACTTATTTAACATTTTCAATTTAATTGGACCATATATTTGCTTTAGAAAACTCTGATATTCTTACACATTTAGGTTCTTTCTATTTTTCTGTATTATGTTAAAATGTCTTCAGTGAAAAATCTTTGCTTTACAATGCTCGAATGCATATTTGTTTATTCTCTTAGGATAGAAGTGAGATTTTTATCTGCATGCTGATAAAAATGTTTGGTTCAATATGTCACTCAAAAATTTAAAAATGACTACTAGATAAATAAAAAGAATATTTATCTTTCAAACTGTAGTGGAAATAGATTTAATGAAGAAAACTCCATCATGAGAAACTAGATGGGATGGTGTTGAACATTTTAAAGACAAATAGGAGTAAGAAGCAGAAGCTGACAAATCTTTTTATGAGGGACTTTGTGAGAATCTGCTCCTGTGTCCCCAAAAGACAGGGGATGTAATAAACTGAGTAAGGGGTCTCTCTTGTCCCTACTTGTGCTTGCCTGGTGTTTTGGTACCCCAAGGATTGTAAGTAGAGACTCCAGAGGTAGCATCTTGGCATACAAGCTAGCTTTATAAACCCAGACAGTAGTAAATTTGGCTTCTCCAAGTGGGCTTTGAGTAGGAATTTGAAAATAAGGAAGTTGAGTAGAAGAGAAGTAGCAACAGAAAAAGACTTTGGGAGGGTACAAGCTGCAGCTTGTTCAAATTGATTTTGGGGTTCCTGTGAGAAAGATCTAGATGACACTTTCAAGATGCTGAATTCCTGCTACTGGAGGAGTTGGAGGAACTGGATGGCAAACATGTGGCCATCAACTGTGGAAGTGGAAGTTGGTAATAACGTCAGAGTATGTCCACTCTGTGCCATCCCAAATCCCTAAATTCCACTGACGTGGTGCCATTAAATGACTCTGACCTACATAATATTTATTACTGGAGACCCCAAACTTCAGAAATGCCCATACTACCATTCCTTCTCAATCGCTAATACCCTTTTCCTGACCTTCAACCAACTAAACTGTTACTAATTATTTAGTAATAACCACACCGTTACTACTCTTTCTAGATAACAGTGCTTTCAAAATCACTCTTTATAATACCAACGTTGTTAACTTATCAACAAAATCCTCTGCTTAAAAATCTGAGTGGTTTTACTATATCAAATAATAAAGAGTAGGTTCCTTAGACTAGAATCTCAGGCAGGACAAGGTAGAGCTCCCGTGTACTTCCCAGGTTCCTCTTCCACAATTTTCTCTTTTTTACTTTAAAATTTCCCAACTGTGTTAGTCTTCCAGAGAAGCAGAACAGATATAGAAACAGATGGGGTTGGGTGTGGTGAGGAAAGAGAGAAGATAGAGGGAGAGAGAGGGAGAGAAGAGAGGGGTTAAAGAATTGGTTCATGCAATCATGGAGGCTGGTAAATTCAGAATCTGCATGGTAGGATGGCAAGTTGGAGACTCAAGGAAGAGCTGATGCTCCAGCTAGATTCAGGCCAGTCTGAAGGCAGAATTCCCTCTTCCTTAGGGGAGTTCTGTTCTTCTTTTAGGACCTTCAACTGATTGAATGCACCCACCTGATTAAGGGTAATCTGCTATACTCAAAGCCTACTGATTTTAATGTTGTCTCATCTAAAATACACCTTTACATAAACATCATATTTGAGCAAAATCTGAACACTGTGTTTTAGCCAAGTTGACCATAAAATCAACCATCACACCAACAGAAACATTTGTAATTTGCTAGCACTCAAAGTGCTTTTTGCACATCTGAAACATGCTGTCACTAATTTCAAATCCGGACTACCTTCTTTCCAATCTTTCAAATCACATATGTCTATGGTTATATAATTGAAAAGGTTCAATCCTGCTGCCATCTCCTTCACAAAACCTTGTATGGTCTCCCCAGTTTTATGTCATCAAATGCTTCTCTCTACTTCCATAGAATTTGCTTGTATGTTACCTGTAGATCACATCTTAGATGTGATCTTTCCCCCAGTAGGGGTTATCCTGCTTGAGTGGAGGACATTTATTTGTTTATCTTAGTGAACAAGTGTAAGAAATTCTGTAGAGTCAGAAGTCAATAAACGCAAGATAAAGACACAAGTCTAATAATGATCATTGAAAAAAGTCCTTTCTTATTCTCTTGCATTTGGAGCTGCATGCAAAGATCATGATGTTGTATAATTCTCCTTGCCTGGGTTTTGGAATGGAACATTTTCTCCTGGGTTGATAAACCTCAGCATCAACATTACTCAGGGGCCTGGTAGATTCCAATCCTGAAGGCTTTATGGAGGTAGTAAAGAAAGGCAGATGGACCTAAGATAATGTCCTCTACATGTGACATCTGTCACCCCATTGATGGCTTGGTTTGATTCATCTGATCTGGCTGGCTGGCTGGTATCCTCGTCTTCCCCCAGGGCTCCAGGGGCTTCCCTCTAGAAACTGTGCATCCAGTGGAAGACAACAACCTTCTCTGATAAAGAAGGACTGTTCTTGGGTCAAGGGCATATGAGTAGCTATGTTCCCTTACTAGAACCTCCAAACAAGCTCTCAAGGTCCATTTGTAGGAGAACAGAGGCTAGTCAAGCTTCAAGACTCCAGACACATATGCTGCATGTGGCCATCTGCCTTTATTAAAAAACAAAACAGAACAGAACAAAACAAAACAAAACAAAGTGAGTATTCCTAGGTTTCATTTCTGTCTTTCTCGAGAAGAGTCATGGTATTGTCTCTAGGGCTGAGGATGAGCACTGGGAGCCAAACACTAAAATAAAATAATATAAACCTACCTAACAACCTTCTTTTGTTGCTCTCATGTTGCTTGCCTCTTCTCTCTTCACAAATAGGTAATGAGTTCATATATAATTTCATCTGAACACAGTCCCCAGAGGATAAGCTTTATTGTGTCTGCTTATATGACAGAGTCACATTTATTTACCACTCCAGACCTGTTTCCTTTTATTAACCTGTAAAAGCTCTTGAGTGCAAGTGTTTAGGGAGACCAAGAGAAAGGAAACAGTGAGAAACAGAAGTACACATTTTTTTTTCTGACTGAATTTTATCTTTATGTGAGAACACAAGGCTCTCTCTGAACTTGGATTACAAATGGATAGCCTATGAACAATTCTCAAACTTTTATCATGAGGTGGGGGAGAGAAAGAACTCCTACTGATTATACAATCCATTGAATACATATGACAAAGGACAGCATACCTCTTCTGCCCATTAAGAGAATAAATAAATGTCTTTTGAAAACAAAAGTGCAGTAAGCAGGTATGCTCATTGTATTTTTCTTTAAACATCAGTGAGAGTTAAAATTATTTAACTGTTTACACTTGGAATTCTCTTGCCTCTTATCAAACCTGAATACCATTGGCACTTTTGGAGGGATCGTCTGCCTTCCACAGAACTATTAAAGGAGAGAGTGTTGGTATGGTCATCCAGACCTGGACCGGTCACTAGATATTATTTCTGTTTTAGGTACAGACTTCCCCATCACCCCACGGAATGATCTGGAACTTTAAGGTAATTTCAAGATAGTGCTTGAGATTTATTAGAGACTGGATAAAAATTCATTCAAATGCACTGACAGTTGTCTATCAGACTGTGGTACTTGCCTTCATTTCAAAAAGATTTTTGAAAGACCGAGGTGAAAGGGAGTAAGAAAGTTCTCTGGGGTTTCTAAATACCATGTTGGCAACTGTTCATCATTTCAAAAGGTGGCTGCACAGTTGGAACTCAAAGAACCGTGGGACTCTGCTAAGGCCCTCACCTTTCAGGCTTCAAAGCCATCACAGCCATTCATTATTAAAGCAGAAGCCCAAGTATATTTTGCCTCTTCTGTGCCTCCCTTTCATTCCCCCCTGCTCTTTGTTATAACTTAAATATGCCTAATAATTGTGGGCACTAAAACTAACAGCAACAAACAAAACTACTCAATCCATCTAAATCTGATTAATCAGTCCGTTTTCGAAGTTTATTAGATCCTTTCTTAATAACTCCTGTTTGTAGGGTGGGTGATTTCAAGGAACTCAACAGACTATAACATTTAATGTAAAGTAAATGATGTTGGCCAATCAAGTTACTTAAGTCATAGGCAGTGTGGTAGGTGCTCTTTGTTCTTAATCAGTTTGTCCTTTGAGATGGTGTACAAGCTCAAAAAACAAAGCAAAACAAAACAAAAACAAAACAAAAAAAACTTTAAAACTGAAGAACTGGATTGGCAGGACTCAGAAGATTTCCCCTGAAATTTCCATTCTCTAGTTATTCAGTTGGACATGAACCTAATCCCTTTGAAGGGATTTTGCAGATGGAATTAAAGCTCTCCACATAAGGGTTCTTAATAGAGTATTTGGGATTACCCAGATGCACACAATCTAATCACAAAAGACCTTAGAAGCAGGGAATATTTTTTAGCTGGTTACAGAAGAGGGTATCAGAAGAGGTAAGCAGAGAAAAGATGGAGCCAAAGGAGATGTCAAAGAGATTTCAGGGAAGAGAAGGACTCCATGGCTGGCTTTGAAGGCAGAGGACAGGAACACAAGCTGAGCCATGTGAGCTGCTTCTAGAAGCTGAGAGTGACATCAAGCTATTTCTCCAGCTAGAATGCAGAGTGAAGTCCTACAACCCCATGGACTGAATTCTGCCAACAACCGGAATGGTCATAATCCTTAGAAACATATTCATACCCAGAAGGATCTCAACTCTGTCAAAACCTTGAGTTAGCCTTACACTACCCAGAGAATAGATCCCACTGAGCCAGAACGTGCCTTGTATAGGAACTTAACATGGACGAATTCGCCAAGAAGGAAAAGACGTCTGGCTAAACAAGCCTTGATTCAGGCAGAAACTATAGTGAGCAGGAGGGGTGAGGCTGACTTTAGCTTATTGGTTTTAATTCATATTTGTCAGTACAAGGAGTCATATGGCACATTGCTTTTGAGCCTGATAAACGGGAAGTGACAGCAAAAATAGAGGTCTGTCCACCACCTACAGGCAACAGAACATTCTGTAACCTTGATACCTAGAGTGCGTGGATGACTGCAGAGATCACAGTGGCCACTGGGAATATTAAGTCACAGCAAACGTGGAGCAGAAAATGCAAATACACATTCCCCTCACAGCCTCAGAGTTTCTGATTGCCACTTGAATGCCTGATATGCACACCATACTTCTCTCTGCCAGCTATAGCTCCCTCGAACTGCACACCATTTTCATAAAAGGCACCATTACCTACCCCGTTTCTCAGACCGGAAGTCTTGAAAACGTGCTTAATTCCATTCTTTCGCTCCTGCCCTGCATTACACAGGATGCAGCCAGTTCACCCATAAGTTCTCCTGATTCTAACTACGTTGCAAACCTGTCACTCTACTCGGCACCTCCACTACCCCAGCCCTGGTTCTTGCAAACTCTTTGCTTGTTTGAGCTCCACAACAGCCTTATATCTACTTGCTGTCCCCACTCTTTTCTTCAACATGTCTCTCAACGACCATCACCAGTTCCAAGCAGTCAATGTGCTACAGGGCGGCTAGACATCTTCCTCAAGCATAAATTAGATCATGTCGTTCCTCTGCTTGTAAAACCCTCTGCAACCAGGATACAATCTCAGGACCATGCGGAGGCCTAGGAGGTCTTCAGGATCTTGCCCGCAACTTCCCCTTCACCTTTATTCCTCTCCTCTCCCCACATTTTACTCCAGCCTACTTATCTTTACCCCCTTAGTCCATTGAACAACTCAATCTTGATCCTCTTTAAGGCCTTAGTACTAACTGCGCTTGGAATTTTCAGGTCCCTGGTCAAATGTCACTTGCTCAGACTGTGCATCCCTGATGCTTACCTCAAGGACGTACCTCCAAGATACATTAACTTACTTAATTTTTTTTACAATTGCATATTCCTTTGAAAGTTTTCTGATGTTTAAATATGTTTATTCATTCATTAATCCACTTATTGATGGCCTATCTCTGTTTATCGGGCAAATATAAATTAAAAATAAGAAACTTAATTCACTCTGTTGAAAATGAGGGAAGAGAATTTCCCTCCCTCTTTTTAAGGCATTTACTTTAAAGAACTTGGAATTATGAGCTCTTTCCTTGCCTCTTTGAAATGTGTGTGAATCTTTTTAAAAGCTAAATAAGCCTCCTGCGAATTTAAGACTTAGGAAGACTTCCTTAAGGACCTGGGAGCCATCTCTTCACAATGCAATCTCCAAGGAAGGTAAAGCCCTTAGACCCTAGTTTTCTGGGAGGATAAGACCCTTACCTTTAGCTGGTGCCTAGTTCCAAGTTGCAAACTACTTCAGGGCATAGAGATATGAGAAAGTTATTTTTTAAAAGTCATTAGCGAACACAGGTGACTATCCCAATTACCAAGTAAATATAGGGTAGATTTTATGACAAGTGTTGCTTTCATTTCCTCCTACTCGAGGACTAGTTTTTATTTATCTTGTGAACATGCATGTAATGGGTTGTATCGGCTTTACGGCATAATGGGGCGTGATTTGTTTCCATCATTGTTATGACTGTAGTGGATTGACTGTGATGGGCAGCACATTATGATTTAATGGCTATTTAATAATAAAAGCGCTTTCTTTCTCTTTTACTTTTATGGAGAGATTTTTCAGGGGTGATGAGGAGAGTTAGTTTTAAGTAATATTTTCTGGCACCCTTTACTGAAATGTAGGATCCAGAAGGGAAAGACATTTCCTTCCATCTCTGATATGTACATGGTGCTGGGCACTCACAGGTGCTCCATGAATATTTGTGATGAGACTGGTCAGGACAAACAGTAATCCTTCAAGGACAGGCAGGGCTGCCGGAAGACTGGGAAGCCCCTAGATGTCAAGGTATACACCACAGAAGAGCATGAAGGCCCATGGAGCAAGCAATGGGAAATGGTACTGAGGCAGACTGCTTGCAGGTCTCCTTGTAGAGCACAGGAGAGCCTTCTGGAATACCTGAGACATTGCTTTGGAAAGCCCTTCACCTAGGTGCCTTAGTAGATGACTGCAAGAGGCACCTACACTTGTGAGAATACCACTGTATACATTTGCTCAACTGCTACGTTATGCACCTGAAACTCCTGCAATGTTATGTGTCAACTGTAAGAAAATGACTTGGACCAAATAACTCCTGCCCAAGTGCAGGGAAGTGCCACCTGCTTCCCAATCAATGACTGTCAATGTTCTGGGAAATGTAAGAGTAAACACACCCAGACACAGTAGAAAGAAGTGTAAGGTTCCCCCCTGAGCAGAGAATTGAGGAACAGAAAAGAAGGGTCTTTAAATGGTCTAGATGATTGTATCTGACACATGCTTTGAAAGTGTAATTAAAGATAGAATGAAGTAAATTAGAGAAACAAAGTGTGCATTTCTTCTTTGTTACATACCATCACAAACATGCATTTTTTTTTTACAATATTAGCTTATTTATAGGCAGGGACAAAATTAAATGTCCTAAATTAAAAGTAGAGAATAAGATGGACAGTGACCGAGCAACCTTCAGCTGTGAGTTTAATTCCCTATTGAGACACCCAGATGACATTCAGTTTAGTAGTGAGCCTGAACTTCAAATTACCTCTGACACTGGGCTTGTGTGGTATAAAGGAAATCCTTATAGAACTGCCCAATCTGTCATCCCAGGTTGCTGATGGGGTTTGAGTTCAGAGAGGTGGGTAACAATGGGAAGAAATTGCAGTCTGATCACTATCTAAATAAATATTCATAGAAGTTAAATGGCCTGGTACAGTGTTACAGTGTTACATTGTCACATTGTTACAGTGGACTATACTCCATGTCAGATGTATTTTGAGGTCCCTGCAGTTCAGTGTTTGCTTTTATTAGTAGAAAAGAACAATATTTCTCTTTCACTGAATATCCTTTCATCGTTTTTTTTTTCTGCTAATACAATTTCCTTCAAGCATCTTCCCAGGATTTGGGGGAAGGTTTTGGCAGTGTAAGATGCCCGTGGGAGGAATTTAGCCAACTCAGAATGTTCTTACTCTGGTACTTACTCTCCAATCTTATCAGCAGGGAACAGGGAGTGTTGGGTCTAATTGAAAATGGTCTTTCTCTCCCTTAGGTGTCAGCGAAGAAGAGATTTTGAAGAGATGAGTCCTATAGCTTTGGGGAGAGAATTTAAAAGGGCAATACCTGGAAGGTTCTGGAGTTACAAGAATGAAAAGATTTTAATTACTTCTGTCAACAAAAATTGTAAGTATTAGAGAAAGCAGTGACTTGCTTGGAGGTCGAGGAAGTTATCTATTATTTCTTAAGGATAATCGGTTAGGCCTTGGCTAGGTTTTGCACTAATGTTTAAGATGATGGGTTTGCGAGTCGCAAAAATCTGGTTATAATTCCAATGTCACCACTTCCTAAATGTGTGACTGTAGGAAAATCACTTAATATCTCTGGACCTTAGTTTATCTCCATAAAATGGATATCATAATACCCAAATCCCGTAAAGTTTATGAGGATTTGACATGATTATATATGTGGAGGGTTTACCAAAGTATCTGGCAGATAGTAAGCATTCAGAAATAATTGCTATTAGCAACGGTTATATTAATAGCTATGAATTTCACAAGTCACACACTCAGAGGCATAAAAACAGAAAAAAGAAAATAACTTTTTTACAGTTGAATTTAACTTCCCTCACAAATCCCAATTGTCCATGATGGCGGAAAGTTTAACCCGACCTTTTGCAAACAAACTCAGACATTTCTGAATTGTCTAACTAATTTCCTGCTTAAAGTCAATGTATGATATTCTTCCTTTTTTTCTCCTGAAATGGTGCTCACGGTTTTAAAGGTCAGAAGCTTGAGACAAGGCATCTGTAAGTGCTCTCATTCTTTATTCTTGCATTTGACTGGAAATTTAGTTTTGTAGATAATAATAGGTTGAGAGTTAAATTTCCTACAGATTTTCAAATTTCCCTTCCATTGTTTTCAAGCATTTGGTGCTTTCTAGTGAGAAGTGTGAACCTAGGCTGACTCTCGTTCTTTTGAAGTGACAACACCTTTTCTTCTCTGGACTCTTTTTGGATTTTATTTTTATCCAGGAAGTTGTGAATATTCATGGCATGTGAAGCTGTGGGTATTCGGTATTCATTCTGCTTAGCGTTCCTTTCATTTTGATCACTTGTGTTGACTTTCAGCCCTGGAAAATTCTCTTGCATTATTTCTTTGAAACCTTTTCTCATCCATTTTCACCATGGATAAACAATTCTGTGCATAAATCTTTGTCTAAGCATCTAATTGTTTTCTTAGGATAAATTCCTAGAAGTGAAACTTGTGAGTTGAAGTTTGTGCCTATTTTATCGCAGTTGTAAATATTAACAAATTATTCTCTTGAATGATTGGACTGATTCCCGTTTCTACTTTAAGAATGAATATGCAAATAACTTAGGTATTCGATAGGTCTTCAAACTCGGATGATATTTCAAGAACATATTTTAAGGAACTTGCAATAGCTTTATCAAATCACTCATTTCCTCTCCCTAGTTCAATCACACATTAAAATAATTGCTTACATGCATTTTATAAAGAGCATGCAAGAACACTATTAATTTTATGTCAACTGCTGTAAAAACAAAATGGAAGTCATGCTAAATATGTTTACATTTAGATGTTATGTATGTTTTGGCTTAGATTATAGATGAATTAGATATAATTTGTAATCTTAGCAAGATTTGGCTATAATTATGCTTAACATTTGAATATGTCTCCCAAGACCAAATAAGCCAGAAAACCAATAATTTGTCCTGGATTATAAGATATGATAGGTTTTAAATAAGTTTAGGAAAATAAAAAAGGCCTAGTTTCAGTTATAACGACCTTGAGGGAGAAGGACCAATAGGATCATGCTTTCCATTTTCTGATGGTGTGACTTCCCTCTCTCCAAGTAAGTAATGTGGCTGGTGTTGAATGTTTATTTATTCAGATAAACAAAGGACTCTTTGGTACATATTTATATTTTAAAAATGACATTTCTAGAGACATAACAAATCCTCATTGCTTATCTGAGTGTCCATGCAAAGTCATTGAGGAAGAAGGATTTCTGTGGGATTTTTTAAAAGGATAAAAATGCTTGCAATATATAAGAGATTTATGCCCTGGGTAGCTTTGATCTCCTAGCCACATACTCACATTGTGTCCATCCTGCTGACTTTTATAGTTTTGTATCAACGTCCTCTAACTTCTTACTAGGTTAGGTTGATGAAAGACACTGGCAGCTGTTTGTAGGATGGTGAAGAGTGACATTGGGGTACCCATATCCCAGATTCTTTTCCTGTTAAGGGCTGACTCTGTTTCTCCATGAGAGACACTGTCAGATGGCCCTTGGTAACACTGTGACTGGCACCTGCTCCCTCCTCTTGCCCATTTAGGCGCAGGTGAGATAAGAGCTCTTCTCTGATTCACCATCCCTTGCTTTGCCATTTCTGATTGGTTCTTTATATATCATTCTGTGCCCTTGACAGTGACCTTTTATTTAAGGATAAATATCCAGGAAAAAGTTATAAAAATATAAAATATTTCTGCTTCCTATGCTTCATAAGACAGATCACCACTCCAGGAAGCAATTTGGTAAAATTTAATACAAGTGTACATACATATGCCTTATAATCCAGGAATTCCATTCCTAGGAATTTAGTCATGAGGAAATCTTACACATGTGCAGAAGATACTTGTATGAGCAAGCATATTCATTGCAGTGCAATTTGTAATAGCAAAATAAAATCTATCCCTCAAGGTCACAAATAAATAAAGGTTGTATTAATACAAAGCAAGTCTATTTGCAATTTAAAATAAGTAAACTAGCCTTGCATATATCAAGTTGAATTTTAAAAAAAAGTCATCCTAATGGTAAAAAGTATTTGCAAAATGGTATGTATCACATGATATCCTTTACGCAAATGTTTAAACCATGAAAAAGAGCATATGGAAATTTTTTAAGTACTTTGGGAAAAATAGGACTGGATGCTACCATTATGACTTTTTCCTTTCTTGAAGTTTCTGTGCTTTCCTTTTTTTCTCTATAATTAACATAATTACTATTCCTACTCAATTCTTCCGTTATACTTTCTCCTATCACTACTACTATTTTTACAAGTGCGAACCATTTCAATATCAGTATTTACTTCATTTTTGTAAAACTGCCTCTAACTTTCAAGACAATCAGATGAATTAGCTCCATTTTTCAGCCAGGGAGTTAGACATCATCACTGAAGCAGAGATTAAGTGACACGCCCAAGGTCACATACCAAGTAAATGATAGACACGGAATGAAACACAGGTTTCTGATAATAAATTAGTGTTGTTCTTGTTTTTTAACTTGTTTCTGCATATTATAGTGAAGTATGCATGAGAATTCAGTAAGTATTTTTATTGGCAGATAGAAGAAACATACCAATATCCAAATAATCAATGTCTATACAACACTCTATTTTAAGCATGGTTCTAAGTGCATTAATCCTTAACCCTTGGTCTTCTCAACAATTTTGCAAGGAATCTGTCACGATCTGAATTTAACAAATGAGGAAGCAGGTTCAGATCATTTGAGAAATGGTTCACAATCCTACAGAAAAAGTGGCAATGCTGGGACTTGAACCTGGGCAGTTCTAGTGCAGAGCTCACACTCCCAACCATGACATCGCCCTGCCTCATAAAAAAACCTTTTTGTTTCCAATCCCCTAGCAGAACTGATAAGTGCTGCTCCCCAAGGAAGCTTTCAAATTCTGATGTGATTTTAATGAAAGCACTCTATGAGGGCTTCTTGACACTTTGTATTTTGTTCCATTTTGCTGAGCTTATTTCTCAGCATACTGAAGAATGTTGTTGGCAGTACTAGAAAATGACCCCCAAATTGCACCACTGTGGTAATTATTTCAGAATTTCCTTTCAAGTTTTGTTTTCATTGTGGATGGGCATTTTCTTGCCATTTTACTTAATTGTCTTACCTCTGAAAGTGTCAGTATAACTATTCCACACGTCATGATTAAAATGCTTAAATGGAGGTTAAAGCAAGTTTAAAACAAGAAGAAGAGGAAGAAGGAAAAGAATATTCTAAGAGAAGCAGGGACCTTATTTGTAACTTTATACTTGTAAGAAAATATAGTAATTCAGTGCTATATAGCAAAAACTATATACTTGTAAGAAAATATATTAATTCAGTGCTCAAAATAACTTTACAGAAAAGCCATGCTGTTATCTTGGCAACATTAGTTGATTATGAATTAGGTGTTATGGCTTCATTGATAGTGAGCAATAAAAATCTCCTAAGCAAATGGACATTTTGCAAAAAGTAAAAATCCAAAGTTAATAGGATATACAATGTTTCTTAAACTCCACATATGAATGAAATCATATCATATTTGTCTTTCTCTGACTTATTTTGCCTTGCATTATATTCTCTAGCTCCAACCACAAAGATGGAAATAGCAAGATTTCATTGTTTTTGATGGCTGAATAATATTCCATTGTAGAAATATACCACATCTTCTTTATCCATTCATTAGTCAATGGACAAGTGGGCTCTTTCAATAATTTGGCTGTTGTTTATAATGTTGCTATAAACGTTGAGGTGCATATATTATTTTTGTATCCTTTGGGTATTTACCTACTACTGCAATTACTGGATATTAGGGTAGTTCTATTTTTAACTTTTTGAGGAACCTCCATATTGTTTTCCAGAGTGGCTGTACCAGTATGCATTCCCACCAACAGTGCAAGAGGGTTCCCCTTTTTCCACATCCTTGCCAACACCCATTGTTTCCTGAGTTGTTATTTTAGTCATTCTGACAGATGTGAGGTGGTATCTCATCATACTTTTGATTTTAATTTCCCTGGTGATGAGTGATGTTGAAGAAAGGAAACAAACAAACATAGGAGAGAAAAAGAGAGGAAAATCAGGAAACAGACTCTTAACTGTAGAGAACAAACTGAGGGTTCCCAGAGGGGAGGTGGGTGAGGGTGGGGGAACTGGGTGATGGGGATTAAGGAGAGCACTTGTGATGAGCACTGGCTATTGTACATAAATGACGAACCACTAAATCCTACACCTGAGGCGAATATTACACTGTATGTTGACTAATTGGGATTTAAATAAAACCTTACCAGAAAAAAGAAGGATATACAATGAAACTGTGCACTCTGGTCTTGATTCCTACACAGAGGCAACTGTTATTACTCATTTTAGGAGTGTCATTTGAGGTAAAATAAATGACTTTATTGAGCTAGTCTTATTTTCTATGTAATGTTCCACATCTTTTTTCTTTAAAATATTAAAAAATATATCATGGTGTTTATTCATATGTAGACATACGGAGAACTTCTTCTTTTTTTTATTTTATTTTTTTTAATTTCTTTTCAGCATAACAGAATTCATTGTTTTTGTACCACACCCAGTGCTCCATGCAGTATGTGCCCTCCATAATACCCACCACCTGGCTCCCCCAACCTCCTACCCCCCGCCCCTTCAAAACCCTCAGGTTGTTGTTCAGAGTCCATAGTCTCTCATGGTTCATCTCCCCCTCCAATTTCCCTCAACTCCCTTCTCCTCTCCATCTCCCCATGTCCTCTGTATTATTTGTTATGCTCCGCAAATAAGTGAAACCATATGATAATTGACTCTCTCTGCTTGACTTATTTCACTCAGCATAATCTCTTCCAGTCCCGTCCATGATGCTACAAAAGTTGGGTATTCATCCTTTCTGATGGAGGCCTAATACTCCATAGTGTATATGGATCACATCTTCCTTATCCTTTTGTCCGTTGAAGGGCATCTTGGTTCTTTCCACAGTTTGGCGACTGTGGCCATTTCTGCTATAAACATTGGGGTACAGATGGCCCTTCTTTTCACCACATCTGTATCTTTGGGGTAAATACCCAGTAGTGCAATTGCAGGGTCATAGGGAAGCTCTATTTTTAATTTCTTAAGGAATCTACACACTGTTCTCCAAAGTGGCTGCACCAACTTGCATTCCCAGTGTAAGAGGGTTGCCCTTTCTCCACATCCTCTCCAACACACGTTGTTTCCTGTCTTGCTAACTTTGGCCGTTCTAACTGGTGTGAGATGGTATCTCAATGTGGTTTTTGGTTTTTTGTTTTGTTTTGTTTTATTTATTTGTCAGAGAGAGAGAGAAAGCGAGAGAGCGAGCACAGGCAGAGTGGCAGGCAGAGGCAGTGGGAGAAGCAGGCTCCCTGCTGAGCAAGAAGCCTGATGTGGGACTCCATCCCAGGACGCTGGGATCATGACCTGAGCTGAAGGCAGCCGCTTAACCAACTGAGCCACCCAGGCGTCCTTCTCAATGTGGTTTTGATTTGAATCTCCCTGATGGCTAGTGATGATGAACATTTTTTCATGTGTCTGATAGCCATTTGACATACGGAGAACTTCTTATGTCTACATAGCATTCTACTCACAGAGGCATTCTGATTTCATTGTATCCATTGGTGGACCTGTAAGTCATTTAAAGTATTTTGCTACTACTGGGATGCCTGGGTGGCTCAGTCCGTTGGGTGTCTGTCTTCGGCTCTGATCATGATCCCAGGGTCCTGGGAGGTAGCCCTGCATCCTTCTCCCTGCTCAGAGGAGAGCCTGCTTCTCCCTCTGTCTGCCTGCTCCCCATGCTTGTGCTCTCTCTTTCTCTCTCTGACAAATAAATAAATAAAATCTTAAAAAAATATGTATTTTACTACCACCAACAAAGCTGCAATGAAGTCCATACTTGCAAGCTTATTTGTGGAATGAATTTACAGTGGAAACTCTGGCTTACTTTCTGGGTAAATAAGGAAACGAATTTTACATTTATTTTTATAATTAATTTTTGCTCACAGCTGTCACTATATGTGATCATTAAATGACTCTTGACTACTTGTTCCTTTGCCCATTCTTTATTAAAATAGTCTCTGAAGATAATAATAACAATTTAATAAGTTTCTAGCACTAAAATTAAAAAGACTATTAAATATGAACAATATTTGGTTAAGTAATTTGTGTAGGAAATATACCTTGTTACGGATGTTTTATGTAGTTATGATTAAGGGGGTTATTTGGATGTTGTGCCTTTTGGTAGGACTGGAATATATAGAAGACAACTAGGATACTGTAGCAAAGAAGAGTGTGTGTCAGATGATTGGAATTGCTCACTTGATGGAGAGTCACAAGGTTTTGTATTATGGGGTCCCAAGAGACGAAGGGATAGCTGTGTGTGTGTATGTGAAGTTTCTACAGAAAACAATGACTGGGAGTGTTTGTGGAGAGGCAGGGCCAGGAATCCAAGAGATTTCTGTCAGCATTTTGGTCACTACTAGTAAACCTGTTTTTCGCACGGATGTAGTTTTGACCGGCATGGACAAGGCAAGCATCTGGGAATCCAAAGGATCCTTGCCTCTCCTCTCTCATCACTGACCCATGAAAGGCTTGGCTTGGGTGATGCTGGAGTTCATTTTTCTGGTGGCTTCTATAAGTGGCTGTGAGTTGCTAGTGCTTGTGACCATCTCCTGTCTCCTCTTCCAGAGAGTGTGGGGCCTCCCTAACTGGGTAGGATAGGGAGCTAATGGCTCTTTTTCATTGGTTTGTCTCTTTGATGTAATAGGGTTCTCCAGTGATCCAAATTATAAAGAGTACAGATCACATTACTTTTTCTTTTTTAGATTTTTATTTATTTATTTGTTTGAGAGAGATAAAACACAAGCAGGGGGGTGGCAGGGGCAGAGGGAGATGGAGAAGCAGACTCCCCACTGAGCAGGGAGCCCGACTTAAAGACACGATCCCAGGACCCCAGGATCATGATCTGAGCAAAAGGCAGATGCTTAACTGACTGAGCCACCTGTATTGTTCTTGAGAACTTTCTGGCATGGCTAGCGACGTAGAAATTGAATTTAAAATGCCTTGCCAAGCACAGTTTGGTTACATTTGTACTGGAGATCTGGGGGCAAAGGGTGCTTTGAGAAAGGTTGGCACCGAGCAGTGAGAGACTGCACAGGTATAACCAAAATACCAACTTCTTCTTATCCCCAACTCTGTGACTGCATCTTTTTAATGTTTTCCTCCACCTGTTAGGTTGGAAATACCTAAAAATCTGAAGTGTTTAACCTTGGCCAAGGCCATTGCTATGACAAAGTTCAAAGTAAAAATGCTTTACATGGTACAAAAGTATCTAGGACAAGTGTAATGATTGTTCAAAAAACAAATTTCAGTATTAATAACACTATTTTATTAGATACCATATCCTAGATAATCTATACCATTTTCATACTTCTTTGAGCAACAAAAGTTAAGGATATTGTTTCTCTTGTTGCCATATGCCTTTGGAGTGAACAGGATGAAGACTGCAGTGTCGTGTATTATGTTTACAGGGATTGACTTCTTATTTATGAAATTAGTTAAGGGGAAAAAACAGGAAACTATCAGTTTCAGAAAGGGAACCACATGCCATCTTTGACCTTGAAATGTGGAACAAGAGCAGCTAAACAGCTAGAAGGGGGTATTTAAAATGTGTATTCTTTACTAAAATATTTCCTTTGATAACTTTGTCATTTTGGACCTTCTTTTATACTGTGTGTGTGTGTATAATCTTATCTTTTCCTACAGCAGATGTTAAAACAAGGCATACATATGCAATGTGTGAATTATAGATAGATAGACCTATATATATAAGCACATCATCTATTCCAATGTTTTCCTTTATTAATTTGACAGTGTGTCAGTACATATATTGTTAAGTAGTTCTGGGAGAATAAAGATAAAAAGGGGAAACATTTATTCATTTCTTCTATTTACCTGATTGTTGTTAGTTTCCACTTTGAATTTCATTTAATCCCAACCCAGTACTGAGACTGAATAATTAGCCTGTCATTTCCTGATGAGGAAATGGACACTCAGAAAAATTAACTAATTTTTACAAGGCCACAAAGATAATAAGAGGCAGAGAAGAATTTGAACCCAATGTGTCTACTTCTGAATTCCTTGGTCTCGGCCCTTTTCCATGTATGTAAAAAAAAAAAAAAAAAGATGATAATCAACCATCAGTCATGATCACCATTAGTATTTTTATGTCATTTATAATGTACCAGGTTTTATATTAAATACTGTTTAGGCTCTGTCTCTAGTAATCTTCACATGGAAATACAATTGTACTCCTTTTATAAAAGGGGGGGCAGTCCAGGGAAATAAGACTGATTTCCCAAATCCGTGAAGATAGAGAAGGGAAGACGAGGCAGTCATACTGTGTTTACCTGCACTTCTGTTGTGATGGCTGAGGTTATGGGTAATGGGAAACAGGAGAGGATTAGAAGCAACTGCTCACTTTCAACATAATGGGTTATGTTTCCATAATGTTAATTATACACTTACATTATATTTTTGTTGACCATAAAATATGTTTTAAAATATTATCATTTTGTACCAATCATTTATTTCTCAAATCTCTTTGAATTCTAATAAAAAGTACTCAATGTCTCGCTGTTACGCAAATTGCCCCAGGAAAGAAAAGATTACGGATGCACACACTTACCATTGCCGTCATTGCTATGCTTTTTAAACCCGCTTTGCTATAATTCCAGGTTCTCTTTTCTCTTTAAAGTCATAAGTGTTTGAAATAATCCATATAAACACGATACACAATGTTCCCTGAGGATAGTGATATAATTTCTACATGAGAATTGTATATGTAAAAAAGTTAAACTTTTTGAGGACATTTCATTTCCTTTTATTAAACTGTTTAATGCATTAGAACAAAAGAGATAGATTATAAATTCAGGAAGAATCTTGCCACCAGTGCAATGAAATAGAACTTAAAGTCCTCTCAGGTAAGGAACTTTTGAGTTAGATCAGTATGATATAATATTATTTTATCACTGTTCCTGGAAAATAAGTAATAGATTTGCTTGTGAAACTGAGGGCCTAATGCATGAAGAGAAATACCTCAAAGTTGTATAAATTAATATTAAATGTCACATTGATGAAATGTTTTACCATCCTATCCCTTATCAAGTAACTAGATAGATGATGGATAAAATTGATATAAACCATCCACTTTTTCCCTCTTTATCCTTAAGAAGTAAGATTATCCTAAATAATCTTACTAGCATATGATTTTCTCATTACTCTTTCCAGAAACTTCATGTAACTTTCTGTAGAAACCAATCTTTTCTTTAGCATAAAGACACATTCTACAGTCTTTAGTACAGTTAAGTGTTGTGTTATCTCCCATCAGCTTCCTTTTTTTTCCCTTCTGAAATTCTTTTGATTTGTATATTAAATTTGTGAAATCTGTTCTCCAGATCTGATACCTTTGCCTCCAAATTTTCTCCCTGTTCATGTTTTTGCTCTGTACTTTCAAATAATATCCTTTCCCTCATTCTTCCAGGCCACTAATCTCAATCTCAACAGCAACCAGTCTAACCTTCTACTCATCTTCTGAATTTTCTACTTCGAACATTTAGTTTCTATTTTAGAAAGTCTTGTTTTGACCTGAACCACAATCTTCACAGTTGTTTTTTACCATGTCATTATTATATGTGGTGTTGTCTGAATCCTCAACTGTCTCCTCCAGAGGCTCCCTTTAACCTAGTGCCTTTCTTCGCTGGCTGTTTGGCTCCCTCAGATGAGTCATTATTTCCCTTGGGTTCTCTCCCGGTACCCTCTTTGGATGTGAAAGAAGCCCTGTGCACACACTCTTGGAAGGAATGGAAATTGAATCACCATCTACTTTTGTGGGCTGAAGGTATGCTAAGAGGCAGGCAGCTGGTTTTCTCATACTCAGGAGAATAACAAAAGTAGTTCACCTTTTCAGCTCTGCCTTTTCTCTTGAAGACCAAAGAGACCAGGTTCATCCAGGCACACACATATACGCACACACACACAGGAACCCAGTGTCTCCTGTAAATCCCCAGAGATCTATCTACAGATTTCTGTAAACCAAGTCCTGTCTGATCTCCCCTATAATTTCTCTTTTACTGGGATCTCATGAAGCGCAAGGCAGGAAAGCCCTTCTCAGGTCTCTCCCTAGGTATTCCTCAATCTCCCCAGCTAGAGATCACTCTCATACTCAGGAATCAAGTGCCTCCCACAGCCATTGGGAAAGCTGAAGCTGAGCCAGAGGTATTTGTGTTGATAATGGAGAGAAAGAATGATGCATCCTCTGAATCTTTCCAGAATCCATGTATTTTCTCAAAGTTCTTTCCTTACTATTTGTATTGAGATTCGTCAATAGCATAGCAGACAATCGTATCTAATTCCTATTTGCAATTTTTCATTGCTGGGGTCATCATAAATTCAGCACATATTTTTTCCCTCTGCTGCTTCTACAAATGACCTGCTTTTGCTCATAGTCCATTTTTTTCTGCTATTATGTAGTCAGAACAAAAATGTAGAATATGTAATTAAACATTAAGTGTTTTGGTACTAAAAGAAATTATCTTAAGATTCTCAATTTTCTTTGAAGGAGGCAGACTAATGTCTACTCTAACCTTAGTTAAGACCATGTGTAGCTTCTGAATATTTTCCTGGAAATGAGAAAAAGCCAGGGAGTGCTGTAAATCCCCATGGGTCAAGGTCAACACCACTCCCTTTCTTTTAAAAAAATCTCTTTAGGAGTATGAGCGGTACTGATACAAACACGGAGAAAGAGGAATATTTTTGCCTGAGCTTTTATTAGTACAGTTGGAAAAGAAATGGCCATAAACAAACAGCATTACATAGAAGGAAAAACAAGCAGGACATGGAAGAAACGGAAAAAAATCCTGTTAATAATGTTATGTTGCTGTGTTCTGTCCTTTAATGATAATAATCTGAGGGTTCATGTCTGTTAAGCTTATTTATTAACACTTTCTGGAGACAAGCATTGTGATCTAAATTAATGGGCACACATATCCTAGCCCTATATTTTCATTAATTTATAGTTTACTGCTTTGGAGGCACAGACATTTTATAGTTAGCACCAGGAAATATCTTGCATGCCCCCCCTCCTTTTTTGGAAGTGACTCAATATTGCAAAATACCACATTTTCTGATTAGTTTTTCACCATCATATAACAAGTTGGTGCAGTTAAAGATGAAAATGCCCCCATAGCACATATAATTAGCCTTCTAGGAAGGATCTGGAGGAAAATGACATGCTAAAAGGTAAAGGAGGAATAAGTGCTTCAAGCTTCTGTTTTCATGCAGTGAAGTATTTCCTACTTATTAAACCAATACAAACTCCTATTTTATTGCTAGTGCATTTTGGATGTGATGTTGCCATTGTTGCTTCTAATCTGAAAAAGAGAAAAAATAGAAAAAAATATTAACAGCAAATTAATTGAAAATCCCCATAGCTCACAAAGATACACACCATGAGTGAAGGCATGGTGGACGAGAAGACTCAGTTTCCCACTGCCTCTGTGTGACTCTCTGGCTCAGTCTTGGCTTGTGAGGCTCTGGGACTTACCTTTGTGACATGCAGAGCAGTAATTCAAACCAATTCATCCTGGACACAAAACATGGAGGCTCTCTGAGCCATGCAGACTTATTACAGTCCTGTCTTTGGAGTGGTTTCTCAGCACAGTTGTGTATCCATAAAGAGTGTGAATCTAGGGCCATAAGCTGACAAAATTTCATGAAACCAGCTATTTCATTTTTCCTAGGTATATTTAATCCTCCCTTTGCTACTTCTAGGAGCTCAATGTCCAGACTTGAGAGCAGCCCTGGTCTTAATCTTACAAATTTCCGAAGTAGGATTTTCATACCTGCAAGTTCCATTTTTCCATTCATTTACTTAAAAAATATTTAGTAAATTCCCACTCTGTGTAAGATGCAAAGCTAAGTGCAGAATTCACAGAAATGGAAGAGACAGATACAATCCTTGCCTCATGGAGCTTTTTGGCTAAGAGCTTTAGTGGGTGTGAGATAGAAGTTGTGCAAATAATTACAGTCATGGCAAGTACTCACATGAGAATGATAAGATACTATAAAAATACAAAGCAGGGACCAGTAAAAAAAAACTGGACAGATTGTTTAAGAATGTGATATTTAAGTGGCACACTCTAAGATGAATGGGATATAGCCAGGTGAAGATTAGGAAGAAGAAATGTTCAAGGAAATGAAACAACATGGCCAAGGCTGTAAGTAGGAGGAGCAGGTGTGTTCAAGGTTCCATTGTGACTAGCGCATAGGGGATGGGAATGGCACAGATATGGCAGGCACGGGGTCCGTGTCAGACAAGGAGTTAGAGTGTGGATGAGGACCTCAGACCATTATCAAAAGTAACAGGAGGCTACTAAATTGAGTTGGGGTCCAAGGGGAAGTGTCAGTGATTTGTATTTGAAAAGCATCCATCTGGTTTCTAAGCAAAGACTGGATTGGAGGTGTTGGGTTCTGTGTGTGAGATGCCAGTGGGAGGCTATTGCAGGAGAGGGAGTGAAGATGATGTTGCTGTTGTCTGATGTGATGATGGTGAAGAAGAATGGGGAAGAAACAGATCTCTTTGAGAGATATTTTGAAGTCAGAAGAATCATGATGTAGTGACTGAGCAGAAGCAAGAGCTGAGGGAGTATGAGAGCCAAGAATCACTTCCATATTTCTGGGATGAGCAACAGAGTTGATGGTGGTATAGTCTACTGAAAGAAGACATTCTAGAGGAAAAAGAAGCAAAGATATTTGAGGAAACAAGATGAGTTCAGTTTTAGCCACACCGAGTCTCAGGCGTCTGGAAAATCCTCAGCAGGTATGTCAAAAGTCAGGGTTTCATAAAGCCTAAGCTATGGAGATAGGTTTGTCATGTAAAGAAACATTTGAGAGGGGCGCCTGGGTGGCTCAGTGGGATAAAGCCTCTGCCTTTGGCTCAGGTCATGATCCCAGGGTCCTGGGATCAAGCTCCACATTGGGCTCTCTGCTCAGCAGGGAACCTGCTTCCTCCTCTCTCTCTGCCTGCCTCTCTGCCTACTTGTGATTTCTGTCCGTCAAATAGATAAACAAAATCTTAAAAAAAAAAAGGAACATTTGACAGAGACATTCTATTTGGCAGAAATATGTTGCTATTAGCATAAAGATAATAAAAGAAGTCATAGGAGTGGATGTGCTATGATAAACTGGAAAAACTAAAATGGGAAGAATGCTTAGTACTGAGCTCTGAAATATTCCAAATAGTTTCAGTTAGTGGAAAAGAGGTAGAACAAGAAAAAAGGATTGAGATATTGGCCAGAGGAATGGAAGGAAAAGTTTGTTTGTTTTTTTTTTAAATACAAGTATTTCTAGGAATACTTGTCAGTGTCAAGTTCTGCCTAGAAAATAGGTTGAATGAAAGCTAGAAAGCATCCACTCTATTGAATCACATGGAGGCCACCTTCATGGGGTGCTCATGGAGGATGGGGGAAAGTCAGATGGTGTGTGGTATGAATGGTCCAAATGGTCAGTGAAACAAAAGGGAGTTAGAGAAAACTTTTGGACACTTGACCATGAAAGATAGACATAGGGCCATATATTACAGGGTGGGTATGGTTGCCACCATGGTAAGATTGGTTTTTGTTTTTATGATTGGACAAGTTTGCAATGTTTAAGTGCTAATATGAAGGTGACAGAGATGAAGCAATTGATAATTCAGAACAGACATTGTGTCCATTAGCACGAGAGGGTGAAGCTATGGGTAGGTTAGTCTGTTTGGTTGACAGGAAGACCCACCCATTGGCTTATCTTTTTCCTAAAAGAAGAGCCACCATCTTCTGCCAAAAATGAGAAAAGAAAAGGAAACCATGGTGGGGGTGGATAGAACAAGGAAATTGTAAGAGATTTGCAATAGATATTTGGGGAGGAAGAGAGATCTGACAAGGATGGTAATTGAGTCGTTGGGGAGGTGTCAAGAGCCCAATTCTTCTTCCTGTCCTCCCCCATCTCCCCTCTTAATAGCATTGCAATCGCTGTAAAGATCTTGATTTTTTTTTCTAGATCAGAAAACAGGTGATAAATTCACTCTGGTGTGCAAGCAATGGGTATGATATATGACTCAGCTTGCTCTTTCGCCCTGGTCACTTGTATTTTAGTAAGGGTTCATATCATAATCTGACTAATAACTTCCAGATCATGAAAATATCAGAACTGCTCAGCCTCTGGGAGATATTTTGGGTGAAGAGTGTTGGCTGCAGTGTGCATAGCTCACCAACATGGGCAGACTAGAAGGCTGGTCAAGCTCATTCATTGTCCTGCTGTTTCAAACCCAAGTCTGTCAACAACTATTAACACATCCATGTTAATTTGTCTATGAGTTTGCCTTATCAGTAACTCCATAGGTGGCTGGGAGATGGGACACGGTCCAAGACATGAACCTTCATGAAATTGTGCTGAAGGAAGCCCCAGAAAGCCGGGGAGCATTTATATCCTGAGGGAAGAGAAGCTCCAAAGCAGGAGGATACAGCAATTGCTAAAGCTTAATTTGAGTTTTCTGTGCAGGATGATGTTATTTATGATTTAAATGTTACAATTTCAGGTATGGCCCCAGAGGTCTGAAGAGAGGAGTTGTGCGTGGGGACTGCAAAGGTATTTCTCTCAAGAACAATGTAGTTGCCATTGGGCCCTGCCAGCTCCCGAGAGAGGAATGCCTATGGCCCTGGGAATAGCTAAAGGGAAGGAGGCCTTTCCTCCTGCTGCTCTTAGAGAATAGGAGTCGGGAGTCTTGCCCTCATGAATCTGTGGAAGATTCTTCTCAGCCCAGACTCCTGGAATCTATTTTGAAAGTTGAATTATGAAGCTGGATGAAGGTTATGATAGGTTGCATCATGTTTGAAGGTTGAATTATGAAGCTGGGTGAAGGTCATAATAGGCTGCATCATGTTTAGAGACTAGTGCAAAATGAAAACATGGAGGCCCTCGTTCAATGATTATTAAGAATTTCCTAACAGCACAGTCAGCCCTCAACCAGGTGCAGGGCCCTTCTGAGTGGGGGCTATGTGCCACTGTATAAGTCACATAGGTAAGTCCCTGATGGGACTGTGGGAACTTCACCCTGGCTTCTTCTTCTTTTTTTTTTTTTAAGAGATAGAAAGAGAGGGAGTTGTGGGGGGGAGGGTGGCTAGTGGAGGAGCAGAGGCAGAGGGAGAGAGAGAATTTTAGGCAGGTTTGATGCCCAGCTCAGAGCCCAGCTTGGAGCCCAATGTGGGGCTTGATCTCTCAACCCTGAGATCATGACCTGAGCCAAAATCCAAGAGTTAGACACTTAACTGAGCTACCCAGGTGCCCCTCTCCCTATCTTCTAAAAGTGGCTTTATTTATCATTAACCTGGTTATCTACTGCAAGTCACTTAGCTTATCTCTCCTGGAATTCCTCAACTGTAAAATGTAGAGGTCAAACAAATTTTGATTCAGCATCTATTTTGTTCAGTTACTATGCTATTTGCTGTTGCTATATTGCTATGAAAACTAAAAACTCAACCATGACCCTTATAGAGCTTATGTAGTTAGTCTCCAAGGCAATGGAGAGTAAATAAATAAATTTTAAAATAGTGATTTAAATAAAAAGATGATGAAAGCTACCATGGGGAAGTACTAGGGGCTGGGATACATGTTTCCAGGTGGCTTAAGGCAGTTTTGAACCAGGTTGAGCATTTATCAACTTCACATCTTTTATTAATAACATTATTTTGAATAATTGGACAATCACCTTGTGCTGGGTACATAAGACCTGTGCTATATTAACTCCATTAATACAATTACTAGATGAAGTAGGCACTAATAATAGCCTTACTTTGCAAATGAGAAAATGAGGCACACAGGTATTAGGTAACTTTTCAAAGACCTTGTAGTTCATGAATGATGGAGATGGTCTCCATCCCAAGCTGAGTCTTGTGATCAGAAACTGGAGATTTCATGCCGGTGTCCTACCTCTCAGGATATAAAAATGATCACTTGGTAAAATAAGTAAAACAAGGCTGCCCTCATTTAACTCTGGAGAAGGAATTTGGATTTTCTTTCTGGGTTTCCTTGAGACAAAGTCTCCTATTACATTTGTCCTTGCATTTCCTTATTTCTAAGGCCAGAGGTCATTTCCCAGGGATCAGTGTATATAAGAAAATGTAGATCAAAAAGTTCTATATCTTACAACATTGGCAAGGGGAGAAAAAGAGGTCACTGGAAACAAACACTCATTTACTATGATCTACCTATTACATTTACCTACTTACCTACTACACATAGTTACATAAATGATACTTTAGTGTTATCTAAATCAGTATTTTTTTTCCAAAATATAATTACCATTTACCTAAAAATACCCAATGAATAGTTAAATTTTAATGAAGACTAATGTCAAGCTAATTCGAGTAGATTTTTCTTTTTTAACTTCTATTATTTCCCTTCTTAACTTGAAATCTTATTTTGTAGCTTATTTATATGAAAATAATTTTTCAATAGATTCAAACTCTAAAAATACTTTTTGCTGATTCAAATCACATCTGTTTGAATTTTTTAAAATTTCCAATGTTGTCTTAAAAAGGCAATCTTTGAATATCTTGCCTTGTATATTTGAATGTTTTATGCAATATTACATAATGACATAGTTGTTCATTCTTTAAAAATAATATTCTTGGTCTGCTCTCTTTTAGAATCATGCAGTGCTAAACATGATGCTCTTTTTCTCCTTGGTGTCCATAGAGCCCAATAGTACTTTAAAATTTGCATGTTAGGGACACCTGGTGGCTCAGCCCATTGGGCATCTGCTTTTGGCTCAGGTCATGATCCAGGGTCCTGGAATGGAGTCCTGCACTTGGGTCCCTGCTCAGTTGGGAGCCTGCTTCTCCCTCTCCCTCTGCCTGCCACTCTCCCTGCTTGTGCATACTCACTCTCTCTCTCTGTCAAATAAATAAATAAAATCTTTAAAATTTGCATGTTAATTTTTCCCATATAATTGTTGTTGGCTTTTGACATTTGCTTGTGGCAGTGAGAGCTCATTTGCCCTTTGCTTACCATGTTCATTTTCTTTCCTTTCTTAACTTTATCCAGTGGTTTATGTTACGCTTAGGCTGAAAAATATATTGCATGCCCTTTACTACGTTGTAATACCATACTCCTTGGCAGATGTATAGCTCAGTAGGAATTTTATAAGCATCACATGCAGGATGAATAATCTCTCCCTTCCCCTACCCCATATTCAGCATCTTTTATAAGATAGTCAAGAAAACAGAAACGCAAATCAGGAAATTTGAATCTCTTGTGATAAAAAAGGCAGGGCTGTCTTTGGTATTGGGAGATAGAGAAAGAAATTGCTTCCTATATTCCTGACCTGTTACGGATGTCTTTTATGAAGCAATTTTCAGTGTGAAATTGAAACGGGAAAACAGTCAGAAACATGAGCTTCGCGTCTGTGTTTTCTGGGCCCTGGTTTAGATGTTTTTTTGAATAGTTTTTATAGTCAATTTAGCAGTTTCTCATCAAGACAGCATTTTTTATTTTTAGTTTGTTGTATGATTAATCGATCCCCAGAGCCCCTGATGTTCATCTGTAAAAAAAGAGCAAACATGCTGATTCTAGAAGATGGGGCTAATGGATACTTATAGGAAATATAAACAAACACAAAATGGAAAGAATTAAATCAGGTACAAACTGGGGCTTTTTATATTTTTAGCATATATGATTTTCTCTGATACTTTTCTTTCTGCAAATATAGTGTCAACTGATTTCCAGAGTGGCTGTTTTCCCAATGGCAAATCGGTTTCATTTGCAATAACAAAAATATGCATTACTCCATGATACATGCCAGTCAGGAAAGAAAAAAAATACATAAATAAAAAGAGCCACGTACACTGAAACAGCTAGTCAGAGTATAAGTAATATGAGAATCTGAAGAAAGTATAAATAGATCCTTAGAAATGTTGTCCTATGAATTCTAATCATTTCTGTTTGCTTCAAAGAATTGAGGACTTTGAGGATCATTTAGATTAAGCACATGGTCTGCCCAGCCACAGGAAAACCCAGCACCCTAACATCATGATTAAAATCACATATAATATTGAGTCACTGCCATATACCTTGTGTGGGTTCTATGTACATGTGTGTGTGTTTGGTCTCAGGTCCACAGAATCGGCAAACACAGCCTTGACACCCAAGGAATCGTTGGAACGTAATGTAGACCAATCCAGCTGCTATTATTCTAACAGGGCAGCAAATTCAAATACACTGACAATGAGTGGGGCAAGAAAGTGTCCCAGAACAGAGACTGTTGGAAAGGACCACCTGCTAGGAAAACAGAAGCATGCCATGTCAATACAGCTCCCAGAACTGTGTGAGAACCAGATAATTTTCAAGGGGACAGAAATACAGATAGTGTCAAAGGACACTTATTTCCTTAAAGCAATCTTCCAAATGGGCCCAGAATATGATTTTTTTTCCTTCTCAGATTGAAAATATCAGGATCCATGGCCTTTCCCAGTGTGCGAAGAAGGAGTAGAGCTATCATTGGGAAGGGAAGTGAGAAAAAGCCAGAGGGGAGTCTTACCAGTTGTCAGGTGTGCTCAGAGATTTTGTTAGCAGAGCCGAGAGAGCTCTCCCAGCCGAGAGCTGTGTCTCTGCTGAGGCCACCAATCCTGTAGCAACACTACTCACAGGTTGGGGAGATTCCCCCAGGCAGAAGGTCTCAAGCCTCACCTACCTCATCAACTGCCCAGTGGGGAGGGTAGCCGCGAGGACGGGTTTATGGGATCTCAACAAACATGTCATTCTCTTGTTTAGTCTTTCCAGCTTGCTTCCTGCTCCACTCAAGAAATCTGAACAGCTGTGATTTTTATATTAGGTATCAATTTTTAGAAAGAAAGAGGATCTTCAAAATTATCCTCATAATAGCCAAGCAGAACATAATAATGTATTTATGAATTTTGAAACTGAGGTATAGCAGAGCATGAAATCCATTTCCCTTTTTAAAAAGGTAACATGTGAAACAGAAAATAATGTTTTTTGAAAAATTCTGCACATCGGAAAGGGCTTTATAGAATAAGAAGAACAAGTGCCAATTTTGCATGAACAAATCAAGTTCACGCTTTGGCTTCATGCCTGGAAAATGATCTGTCATCCTCTCTTTTCTAGCCTTATTCAGTTTTGTTGTGTTGTTTTATTTGCTTGTTTTTAACTTCCCTTTCTTACTTTTCATTTTTTTAGAACCAAATGATTTTAGAAATATTCAAAGAAATATTCAAATGGACATTTAAATATTTTTTAAACAGCATACATCCTGAGCTAAGAGAATATCTCTACCACATCCTTCTGTTCTAGATTTTGCAAGTAGTATCCCATGTAAATACCTCAAGAATAATCCAAAGTGGAAAGATTATCCCTGTTATTCAGATGAGGGTATTTCTGGATGGGTTCACGGTGGCGGTGACGCACAGAATAGGCATTGGACCCCATGACATTAACCACATCACCTGTCAGTCAAAAAATCAGTCACAAGGTCATTGGATTACAAATCTATCTTTTCATTTAAGAACTAGACTTCCTCACAATTTAAGATGTCAGTACATAAGGTTGCATTTTTTTTTTTCCAGGAGAGACAGCCCCAGAGATTCTGGGTGAGGCTACCAGAGTGAAATCTCAGGAAGAAACACATTTTATCTCTGTGCCCCATAAGCCCATGTCTGTGGTTTTGCTCTCTCTGCTCCACCACATCCCCCATGAGCAGACAACAAAAGAGCCAGGTAGTACTTAGCGCAGAACATAGCACTACAGATGCCTATGAAAATTTTAAATATTCTCGCAGTTGGCTAGCGCCGTGGACATATTGATTTCAGAAAAAAAGAAAGACTTTTCTTACATACATACATTTTGTTTGTTTGAGAAACAAATCCATGATTTCGCCACCTCCTCCGGCTAAATTGAATGACCACACCACCGCCACCTGTGGGCAGGCTGTAATTGGTTCACAGAGCAATCAACGCCACAATAAAAATACCAGATTCATCGTTTCTAGGCTCAGAAAATACCACTGGGTGTGCAATGGAATGCACCAGCAAGGGAATGCAGAGGCAGAATCCACTCCTTCTTCGCACCCCCACCTTGCCTTCCAAAGGTTCTCTGAGTCAGGGGAGAAGTGGAGGGGAGGGGGTTGCTGGTGGAATATATAAAGTTTTAGAGGAGGAATAGAAGCTCTTCTTCGTATTCTCCTCAACCTGGTATGAACCTGAGGAACAGGAAACGATAGAGAAAAGGGAAGGAGCACCTGGGTGGCTCAGTTAGTTAGGCCGTAAAGTGCCTTTGGCTCAGGCCATGATCTCAGGGGTCCTGGGATGGAGCCTTTGCTTAGCCTGGAGTCTGCATCTCCCTCTCCCTCTGCCCCTCCATGCACTCAAGAACTCTCTCAAATAAATAAATAAAATCTTTAAAAAAATAGTGAGAAGGGAAACACAGTATCGCTTCCTCTGATGGTTTTAATCATAAGACTAAAGGAAACCAGAGAACTTAAGCCCCATCACCCCTTTATACCTCTACTCTTGAAGACGGAAGTCCAGCAAATCTCCCTGGGGTACCCAGCCACCGAGGGGCACACATGGAGCTGGCAGGCCCCACGAGCCTGAGAGTGAGGCACAGACGATCTTGCCTCTAAGGGTTCCTTTCCATGCCAGGAGAGGGACACGCAAGTTTCCAAAAAGGAGCAGGTTGTCTCTAGGAGAACAAGCTGCTGGGTCCACCCAGCACCCACAGGGGTGTGGAGTCAGGGACCTTCCACAGGGACTTCAAGGGGTACAGATGGGATCAGAAGACGGTCTTTGCCTGAGCTCCCAGCAAGGAACTTGAGGTTGAATTACACAAGTTGCTTTTGCACACCCAGCATTGTGGCTATGACAACTGATCCCATGAAATGTCATTGATCCTAACCCAGGCTAAATCTATCCAGTGCTATGAATGTGGAAATAAAAGAAATAAAATCCTGGGCCGGCAATATCTGAGCACTTTTCTACCTTGTTGCTGAAATACTAACTGCCCCCTTTGTGCCAATGTCCTCATCTGTAGAAGAGGGACTTCTAGAAACTATCCTACTTCCCAGGGACAATGTGAAAATTATGTTACTCAGAATGAACCATAATAATTCTATCTTCTTCTCCCCTTAGCAATTTTTCTTCTGTTGCTTGGAATTCTAAAGCCGAGGGTCAGAACAAAGAAAGGAGAAAGTCTTGGACCATGTAGCCCTATTTTATCTTCCCACTGGTTATTTTTAAAATGTACTGCTTATAACTTAGAATTAGATTGTCTCTAGAACTGACACCAGGGGAAGAGAAGAAATGCAACCAAAAGGCCAGTCTGATTAGAATGATGATTAATTCTACCTGGGGCAAATGGTGTGTCTCCAGGAGCAGACTAGAGATGCGAATGTATCATTACTGGTCATGATATAATTTTTTCTTAAAAGCATATGGAAATACTCTTCTTTGTTCCCTAAGGAGGGAATAAAGTCATCCGAGAAGCATTTGCACCACTCCATTTTTCATAAAGCTGGCAGGCATTTACCGAGCATCGGCCACCTCGGGTGTGGCTGGTAAAACAGGAATTGAAGCCGACTAGAAGTCCTGCCATCATGATGGGAAATAAACTAAATGAGTCAAATGCAGAGTGTTTTAAAGTATTAGAGACAGTAAAGAAAAATAAGTACAAAAAAAGTGTGGGAAGATTGTTACAACGTTACATGGTTGGCCGGGGAAGGTGACACCTGGATTAAACAGGAAAGATGAGATGGAACAAGGCATGCAGATCTCTATAGAGAAGGCTGTTCCTCTACCTGGAACAGCTTTCCAGGCAGAGGAACTGCCCGTGCAAAGAGGTAACGATCTTGTGTGGACTTCCCCAGCAGGTCGGCATACTGGTTCCCCAGATCCCCTTGCATGCCTCACCTCTATCACCCACACATGCTTTTCCCAGATCCACTAATTCCTCTGTTCAGAACTTATTTCTCCAAATATTGCACAATTTTACAAGTTTTTCTCTTATTCCAAAATAGAAATGGTGGTTCTGCTTCCCTGATATCTCTGACTTTTATATGGTCTTGTGTTTCAAAATTCAAAAGTTACCAAATTGTATTGTGATCTGAGGGATAATTTTTATTGAGGCTGGTATTGACCTGAGCTGTTCAGCTGGAGTCCCTGCATGACACAGATCCCTGGCCAAGAAGTGAAATGTACTGATTCGGTGTTGGGTTGTGACCATGGGTCTGAGGAGTTTGGGGGTGGTTTGGGCCCTCTTGTCAGCTTTATTTCCTGATCATGGAGGATTCGTGATTTGTACCTGGTCTTAGTGAGAGACCTCCAGTGGGCTCTTGTTACTGGGCCTGTGTACTTAATTAGAAATCTGGCTACCTAACCAGCAATGTATGAAGCCCCGGCCAAGACTCTTGGTGTTGTTCTCTGTACATGTTCCTGATTCCAGAGAGAAAAGTGTGTCCTATGTAACCCTACAGAAGAGGAACAATCAGAACTTGGGACTGCCTCTCCAGTCTCCTGGCTGGGTGGCATCCTTTAGCTATGATGTTCTCTCTTTATTTCTGCAACTAAATTGAGTTATTTTCCTGCAGGAAACGGTACATGAGCAAGCACTGCCAGTTGAAGTCCAGTGAGTTATTTTTAGCAACGGACCCAGGCTGACCGACCCTCCAGCATACATGCAGTGACAGTTCTCCCTCCCATCCTTATGCTCTGGCACCAGCTGCACCCCCCTGGGGGAAACCAGTGTTATACAGGCCATCTGAGTCCTCCAACAGATATTTGATGCATATTTAAACAAAATTATAAAACAGTTCTTTCTATTTCATACAAATGGAAGAATTTTGTATGTACTGTTCTGTTCCCTGGCTATTCCAAGAAGTTATATTTTAGAGAGTTTTAATTTTCCTGAAACGTATTTGATAGGGAATTATAAGAACTGCCTTTATAGAGAGACTAAGTTTCTTAAATGCAATCACTCCTGGTCCCAGCTATGTAAATTTTGTCATTTGCCTGTATAAGGAGTATGAGGTTGAGACACAACCCTGAACTTCAAAGAAAATCCCATTACATTTTTGTTTTGTTTTCCTTTTTTTTTTTTTTTTTAGATTTTATTCATTTACTCATGAGAGACAGAGAGAGAGAGACAGAGGCAGAAGCAGAAGCAGAGAGAGAAGCAGGCTCCCCAAGGAGTAAGGACACTGATGCGGGACTCGATTCCAGGAACCTGGGATCATGACCTCAGCTGAAGTCAGACACTTAACAGACTGAGACACCCAGGAGCCCATTGTTTTGTTTTCCTAATAAATTAAAAACCTCTTCTAAACTCCCTTACCAAGATTAGGAAATTGTTCTATCCCAATCATGTTTGGTATGGGGAGATGCCTTCCTTTTCCCAACACTGTATGAGAATTTCAAGATGTGAAAAGTGGTAGGAGGGTTTGCCCTATATCCAGGGCTGTGATCACATGCTGTGCATATAGTTGTCCCATGTCCTTTGGTCTCTGGACACTCGGCATCCCCTCAAAGAAGTCCTCTTCACCTCTGAGGAGAGGTCAGACCAGTCTCTTGCTGCTACTTCAAGAGCCAGAGGCTCTCCCTATTCACCCAGTCCCATAGTTAAGAGTGTTGTGTACAAGAAGGCCATGGTCTGATTATCATCCTTACTATTATTTACCACTCTCTTGGGAAAAATTTTAAAATCTGTCTTCTCTCTCTATGTCTCTCTTTCAAGGGTCACTTTACCTCCTAAGACCTTGGAACCCTTGCTTTTCTTGGATAACCCACGCCAGTGGCCCTTTGTGGGCATGAAATACACACCAAAGTTGGTTGGCAGTGTGCCTCCCCTGCCTCACAGTCCACCGTCAGGTGCCCGCACCTCCAGGAGAGATGTAACTGTACGTAAGCTTATGCTGTTCTACTGTTTTCGTCTTCACAAAGGAAATCTGCAAGAGACATTTTTGTGTTGTTTTTCTGTACCTCCTATTAACTTTGCTGCTTGGGTAGCAGAATAATCATAAATCTAGGACTGACCCTTGGACATCAGCCACCCTTCACGCTGTGTCTCTCTTCTGCTGACTTTATTATCTCATCTTTCTGAGGTTCTGAATAGATTGCTCCAGCGGCTCCGGACTTGAACAAAATTTAAAAACATCAACTCCTGTGGTATCAAGGTTTGATTTCCTTTGAGCACAATAACACTCTGCCGGGCACCTTCAAGATCCTCACTCCAGCCCCATGCCCCTGAGAAATGACCAGAACAACAGAGTTGTGTAGCCATTTCTTCAAGCGTTAGAAGGGTTTATTTGAAATGGTGAAAACATATAACCTGTGAAAGAAATTCTATTTTCGGCAAAAACCTTTCCAATTTGCATTTAAATTGATCACAGTATTTCTATATTGTTTCATATCAAATTTAGCAGAAAATGATTGCAATAGGCTGAGTAATGGCCCCCAAGATAGACAGTCTGAACCTCTGGAATGTTACCTTGTAGAGCAAAGACTGAAGTTGTGATTGAGTTAAGGATCTTGAGTTTGGGAGATTATTTTGGATTGCCTGGCGGGCCCTGAATATAATCACAGGTCTCCTTAGCAGTAGAGGCTGGAGGGAGATTGGTCTCACACACACACACACACACACACACACACACACACACAGTTACACACACATACAGAAGGAAATGTGAGCTTGAAGCAGAGGGAGACACACAGATGCTAGCCTTGATGAGTAGACTAATAGGGCCACAAACTAAGGAATGCCAGCAGCCACCAGAAGCTGAGGGAGGCAAGAACAAATTCTGTTCTACATCCTCCAGGGGCTCATGGTCCGCTGTACCTTAATTCAGCCCAGTGACACTGATTTTAATTCTGTTGTTTGAAGCCACCGGGTGTGTAGTCATTTGTCATAGCAGCCCCGGGATACTACCACAATAATAAAATATTTTAAAAAGAGACATTCTTTAAAATGTAGTCATTTTATGAAGTAAAGTTGAAGAGGAGAAAAGGAAAATTATTCTCCAATATTCTAATTTTTTGTCTTATTACATGCCAGAGAAGCTTCCTCATATTAAGAACTGACATTCATTAAGTGCTTGCTCTGTGCTGGGTCCCATACAACTTGCTTAGTGGGCATTACATTGCTTCATCCCCGCACCACCATAGGACCAGAATCATGCCCATTGTGCTTAGAAGGAGATCAGCTTCAAGTCAGGGTAAATGCATGGCCCTGTCACACAACTCTTGGTGGCATTTCCTGAAGAGCATTTTAGGGAATCTGTGCAAAAGCCTGCATAGAATTATTATCTACAGGGCAGCTCTCTTTTCATAGTAACGTTTTATAATTGCACAAATGTATTTTGCCTTGAAAATGCCTCATATTCTAAGATTTCATAATGTCTTAATAATGAGATCTCTTTAGTTTTATTCTCTCACTATTCCCAAGAGTTGCTTTGCATAAAGCTGTTTTTTTTAAAAATTAACATATGCATTATTTGCTTCAGGGGTACAGGTCTGTGAATCGTCAGTCTTACACAATTCACCATAGCACATACCCTCCCCAACATCCATCACCCTTCGCCCCCCAGCAACCCTCAGTTTATTTCCTGACACTGGGGAGGGAGACAAATCATAAGCTGTTTCTTTCTTTCTTTTTTTTTGGTTCCAGGGTATTAACCTCAAAATGCTGGGAATGGGAATCAAATAATGAGCAAAAAATAAACGTGGAAGCTCTATGTGAATCAAACTAAAAAACATTTTGGAGGGACAACTGAGAAATATTTGAATAAATTAAGAGATAAGCCAGATTTCTTATGAGAAGAAGGACATTAGAAATATGTAACTTTTTCAAAATCATTGCGTACCTATTAAAGGAATAAGCTAACATTATAAAGAAAAGATGGACTTAAAAATCCGTAAAATATCAAAACTCTATGTCAAACATCATTAAGACATTAAGGCAAATATGATAACTTAGTAAAAAAAAATTTACAAGTAAAGGAAATGAATTATAGGCTTAGCATATAAATATCTTACAGCTTAAAAATGATTGGCATCATGGTAAAATAATTATCAAAAGGAAAAATAGGTAATTCACAAAAGAGTACATAGAAATAACAAAGTGCAGGCAAAATTAAGCCATTAATAAAAGAAATACACATTAAACTGAGATAACACTACTCCTTGTCAAAGTGACGATAACTCTACAAATTATTTTATTAATTATAGTCAACCAAATGTGCCACATATATACTACCTGTAGTTGGTTAATTTCACATTGCTTATCTGGAGGGAAATTTATTCATTCATATACCTATGAGCATGTTAATTAAACATCTAGCTAGAAAGAGACACTGTTTATGTGATGGGAAAATGTCCCAGTACTTAACTATATAGCACACATTGTGGTTAAGTGGGATGAACTAAAATGTGACCATCAATAAACAAGAAAATATGTGCAGAGAATTAAATGTTGGGATGAGATGGAAGGTATGTGAGTGCCTCTCTTAGACTGGAGAGTCAAGGGAAGCCTTTCTGAAGAAGTGATGTTCAGGCCAAGAGCTGAGTGAACAACCCTGAATAGAAATCTGGTGGGAAATGCAGCTTTGCATACAGACTTGAGTCTTCCTTTCTGAAGGAATGGTCATGTATAACTCTTAAGTTATGGGAAAGCTTAATGTATTGAGAACAATGAAGAGATATTTCTCCAAAGAAGATGTACGAATGGCCAATAGGTACATGAAAAGGTGCTCAGCATCATAAATGAGAGGGAAATACAAATCAAAACCACAGCGAGATACCATCTCACACTTGCTAGGATGGTTATTATTTTTAGAAAATAAAAGATCAAAAATAAATAAAAAACAGAAGGTAGGTGATGATGGGACTATGGAGAAAAGTGAACCCTTGTATACTGTTGGTGGGAATATAAATTTTCACAGCCATTATGGAAAACAATGTGGAGGTTTCTCAAAAAATTAAAAATAGAGCCATCACATGATCCAGGAATCCTACTTTTTGGTATTTATCTGAAGGAATTGAAATAAGGATCTCAAAGACATACCAATATTTTCATGTTTATCACAGCATTATTCATAATAGCCAAGATATGGAAACAACCTACATGTACATAGTGAATGGATATAGAACATGTGGCATATATGTATAATGGAATATTATTCAACCTTACAAAAGGAGAAAACCCTGCCATTGGTGACAACATGGATGGACATGGAGGTCATTGCATTAAGTGAAATAAGTCAGACACTGAAAGAAAAATACTGTATTATGTCATGTGTGGAATCTAGAATAGCCAAACACATAAAAGCAGAGAGAAGAATGGTGGTTAGAATGGGGTAGGGAGAGGGGAAATGGGGAGGTGATGGTCAAAGGGTACAAAATTTCAGTTGTACAAAATAAATAATTTTGGAGATCTAGTATGCAGGATAGAGCCTATAGCTAACAGTACTATATTATATACTTAAAGTTTGCTAAGAGGGTAGATCTCATGCCAAGTATTCTCAACATGCAGGTAAATATAATAATATTAAAGGAAACTTTGGGAAGTGTTGGATATGTCTATGTATTTGATAGTAGTGATGGCGTCACAAATGTAACTTAGTTGCACACTCATCAGGTTGTGTACAGTATTATGTAGAGCTTTTTGTATGTCAGCCATACCTCAATAACGTGTTGTGGTTTTTTTTAAAAGATTCATTTATTTATTTTAGAAAGGGAGAGCGTGAGTTGGGGAAGGGACAGAGAGGCAAGGAGACAAGCAGACTCCCACTGAGCATGGAGCCAGATGTAGGGCTTGATCCCAGGATCCTGAGCCAAAACCAAGAGTCAGACTCTTGGTTTTAATGGATGGAGCCACCCAGGCACACCAGTGTTTTGTTCTTAAAGAAGGTAAATGCATAACAGGTTGACCGATACATAATGGAGTCAGAGAAATAAAAAGGATCCAGGTCATAGAGGGCTTGATACCAGGGAAAGATCATATTTTATAGTAGATGAAATAGGAAGAAAGTAGAAGGTTTTAGGTAGGAGAATAATATGCTTAATTTACATATTTTAAAGATGACAATGGCTGCACTATACTGAATTGGAAAGAGATGAAGAGGGAATGAAGGCAGCAGCACCACCACGAGGCCGCTGTCCAAATCCAGGGACCTGCAGCAGGGTGGGTGTGTAAAACGCAGGGAGCTGTGTAAAACGCAGATGCCTTTGGAGCATTGTTCTGAAGGCACAGTTGACAGGACATGCTGGAGATTTATAGAGAAGAGAAGCCAGTACCTAGATTTTTGGCTGAAGAATTCCTCAAAGGAGTGTATAGGCCAGCTGACTGCAGAATGGACAGACCTGGAGAGATGCTCCTATGGACCAGAAGTGGATACATTGCAGATGTGGCCAGTGTGAACAGGCTGGAGTGCTCCCTAATGCAGCTAAATCTGTAGAATTAAGTCCTCCTTCCAGGGAGGAAGGGGAAGGAGGGGAAACCCATGGAGCTCAAAATGGATGAGTTTACAACTGAGCTAATGAAACTTGTATTTTCTGCCATCAGGCAAATGGAGACTTCAAACAGAGGCTGAGTTGTCAAAATCTCAGCTGACATTTTTTTTTAATAGCCGCTGTGAGTCTGTCCTTTGAGGAACATGTTCCTGCTCAGCGCTGTTATCAAAAATATGCTACTTTCGCAGCATATTTACAGATGTTATGTTACTTAATCATTACAGTAAACCATCTGAGATTATTCCATTTCTTAGATGAAAATCTTGGGTCTCAGAGGGGGATATGACTTGCTTACAATCATGCAGTTTGAAGTGAGGGAACCACATTACCACCCGGCAGTTGGAGGGGGGACTGAATCAAAAGTCCCTGGGAAAAGCCTCCACGTGGGCTCCCTCATCCCACCATTTCTTTTGGGGGAGTTGACTCATCTGGAATTAGTGGAAGGTGTTTATTTCCTCCATTACAAACCCTGGGGGTTAAAGAACATTCTGTCACTAATAGCTGGGTGCTTTCTGGTAAGCAATCATGCTCTTTTCCTGTAGAAGAGAGAGGAAAAAAAATATATATATATGTATATATTTTTTTAATTTACAGGAATTTACAAGTTATAGCAATGTAGCTTCTGGGGTCAGTCACCTCTACTCCCTCTTCTCCTCTCCTATGTTTGTCCTCAGATGACAACCTAGCTTTTTAGTGGATTGAAAAAAGTGAAGAAATCTGAGGAAAAATTCCGTAGGTACCGACCACCACATCTACCTGCTCATGAGCATTTAGGCCCGGCATTCTACTTTTACTGCCCGAGAAGTGTTGGGCTTAAGAAGATAAAATGTACTGAATGTCCTCTGAGCATGGCAGAGTGAATGAGCTAAGGAAACTAAGTGTGTATATGTGTGTTTGTGTGTGTGTGTATGTGGTATATGGTATGGTATGTTTATGTGTGGTGTTTGTTATATACATGTGTTTGTACAGTGAGGCATGTGGTATGTACCATGTGTGCATGAGCTGTAGTGTGTGTGGGAATTATTGTATGTTCATGTGTGGTATGTGGTATGTGTATTTGTGTGGTGAGGGCTGTGGTATGTGTGCATGTGGATGTGGTAGTGTGTGTGGAGGGGAGGGAGGAGTTGGCGGCATTAAGAACGCATGTGAGGTGAGTTATTATGAAGTTAAGATGAGCCAGTCACTATGGTGGATTATATTACTGCGGTGGAACTCAGATGCACAACAGCAAGCAGTGTAGACCAGTTGTGTTTAAGTGAAGCTATGGTCGACTCAAGTGAGTAGGATAGTGAGAAAGAGAGGCAGGGGACGGAGCGTAAATTCAAGGTCACAACTATAAAAATGGACTCTGCATCATTTCCGCCTCACCCTGGAGGGACTATCTTCCTCCCCAACTGCTCTTTCTCTTGCTGTGTTCACTGCAAACACCATGGCCTCCATGACATAAATACTAGGCCTGCTCCTTACCCAGGGCCTGATACCCTGTAGGCACTCCATCCTCTCCCTTCTCCTCCAAGTATTCTTCACTCAAATGCTACAAGCTGCCAAGGCATTTCCTGGCCTCTCTAATGTCCACGCCTCCTGACACTCCGCGTCCCTGCCTCATTTTTCCCATTAGACACTACCAACTGAGTATATAGTTTTGGTTTTGTCGTATTTATCCTTTTGGTTTGTTTTTTGGATGGAAGCTCAATCAAGAACAGGGATATTTATATTTCATTGATATATCCTTAGCCGCTAGACTAGTTCTTTGCTCTACTTTTCCTCCCACAGTCTATCTTCGCTCCACATAGCCATTTAGTAAAGGGAAAAATATTTGTTGAAGGAAGGAATTCATAAGTGAACAAATGGGCATGTGGATGGAATTTAGGCTAAATCAAGGAATATGACGTAATAGGAGTGAAGGACCATGGAAAGGTGAAGGGACCAATGGCTCACAGGGTCCCGTGGGAGCTAAGACTTATTGACATTGAGGTAACAGAAGGATTGAATCAGAAAGGAGGGGTGTGGTCACACAGCAGCTGCAGGGTTGGTACTGGCAAGTGTGCCAATTGGCACACTTTTAGGGTGTGAATATAGGAGTAAGAGACTGGGAAGCAAAAGGTCCAAGCTTCTTAGAAGACAGAAGGTGGATGAATGGAGAGGAGGGTCAATTACATGAGAAGCTAAAATCTGCAAAGAGGGAGGGAAAGCCAACTCAGGTCAGTAGGATAGTTATAAGGAAGGCACGAGCCTGGTAAGGCTGACAGCCTGAGGTTAAGAGCTTCTAAGAAGGATGGAGAGAGTATGATTTGGGAGTGATCATAAGGAGCCGAGAGAGAATGGAGGGAAAAGGCCCTCTACAGCTGTGTCTTCGAGGTTTCCTAAAGGAAACTTCTCAGTTTGGGGAATAAGACCTTAGGTTGGCTACAGGTTCTGTAAAAAATAAAAAAAGAAATGTGGGGCAATTTGTATCCCTGCTATCAGGAGAAATTCATACCAGAGATGATCTAAGAAAAAAAGAGATGAACAAAGTCCCAAATCTTTACAGTATTTTAGGCTTTGGCGAGGTTTCAATTGTTATATTTAATAAATATATATAAATATATATTCATTTTTCCAAATCTCCAATAATAAATATGTGTGATTTTTTATTCAGAAGTCAAATCACAGAACATGTTTCTTCATGAATCACTGAGGCTTTATATCAAAGAATTTTCCTGTTTATCTTTTCAAGAAAATGTGAACTATCCAGGGATGTGTGTAGTACTTCTAGACACACTCTCCCACTATGATTTTCTTCCTTATATTTTTGTGAAGGTACCTCAGTGCAATTAAATATCGGAAACCCCATTTGACTTTCTGGGGAGCTGCCAGAGGACCACTGCGCTATCCTGTGTCTTGCTATGCTGTCTTGTCTTGTGGCATTGGTGGTCAGATGCTTTTAGGTTGAAAGAATTCCGAGGTTACTATCAAGTTCCACCCAGAACTGCTGGCTCTAATAATACCTTCTAATCCACTTCGATTACAGTCATGTTGGTCTATGGGCCTTCTTCACCTTGGCTTCCTAATCACTACCAAGTAAAATATATAAAAAGCATAACCAAGCTCCAGTATTCATTAACAAACACCAACAAGATCTGGTCCCTGCCTTTTAAGCTGAGGGACACACTAATTCAGCAATTAAGCCTACAATTAAATGAAGAGATTAAGTTAATATGGACCATGAATATGCAGTGCATTATAATTAAAATAATTTTTAAAATACCTTCCTTCATTCTGCCATCAAACTAATTGAAAACTATTCATCTGCTTTAGAACATAGATTTAAAATTGAAAACTGACTCTCGATTAACTTAAACAATAATAAAAATATTTAGTATGCAGAGCACATAATTTAGGAGATCAGGGTAATCAAAATTGTCATCTGCCAGTGGGAGAAACTTGTCTTTCTCCTTTTAGCTTTCACCTGCTCTAAAAATACTGTGCGGTTTGAAGCCTGTGAAAGGTACAAACATGTTGACTAGCTTGTGGCTGGTGGGAGAAATTTAACATTTAAATGGTGCATTCATTTCTCCACTTGAATTCTAAACAAAAAAATAAATAAAGGAAGCTTTTTCAAATTTTATTTCAAAAATGTTTCTTGATCCTCTTGTGTACTTTACATTTGTTTTCCTGACTAAAAATGAGGTGTTGTTTTTATGAAAGAGAGTGTTATGGTACAATCAGAAAGAAATTTAATTGAATTTAAATTAAAAAAAAAAAAGAAAAAGAAAAAGAATGGAACCGAGTCCGTAAAAGCCTGGCTTCAGAAAAACAGTGACTTCTTCCCTTTGGATGGTCTGAAGTTTGTTGGTTTTCATGCAGTTAAGGGAGGAAATCCAAGTTTCTCCTCTTTTAATGGACAATGAACCTTGGTATAGCTTCGTGATAACCAGCTGGGCATTTTTTTCCTTACTTGATAAATAGAAAGAATTGGACTACAATCACATTGAAAATTGATGTTTACTACGGAATGCAAACTGTAGAGTCTACCAAAGTCTAAGACCAGGAAGGACACTGAATAAGAGAAAAATAGTCCAGCAAAATGGCAGGTCCCAGAGAAGTTAATTTTATTCACTGGAGCACTGGAGAGGAGAATTCATGGGTATTTCTCCTCGAGACTGCTCTTATTCCACAGACAACAGGAGTAACCCAGCAGAGGGCTTCTCAGGAATGTGGAAACACAGTGACCATCATGGACTAAACCAAGAGAGTGGGTGGCTCACTGCCTTGGAGAGGACAATGGAGGTGCTAGTAAGTAAGTGGGGTGGTGGGGAGGGGAGGAAAAGTAATTTTCCCTCCACCCTTCCAGCCCTTGGCTGAGACACCCTTATAATAAAAGACAGATCAACCAGAGAAAAACAAATAATTTAATAACATGCATAACTCCTGTATGCATGGGCAATATTTAAGGACAACTGAGTGACCCCCCTGAGATGGCCCAAGCCACCACTTTAAATATCATCTTCCGCTAATAACAACATTTGGGGTTAGGGAAACCAGATGTGGGAGATCTTCAGGAAAAGCACAGTAAATGAACATAAGGATTTAAGTCTCTGCCTTCACCATTGGTAAAAGTTTTTAGAAATACAGTCATCCTCCTCTTCCTAGAAAACAAGGGAGGCACCCTTACAAATGGAGATTTCCCTTGTAAATGTAAATGTCTCTTACAAAAGGGGAACTTCTTTTAGGTTTCCAGAGCTTTCCTCTGTCTCTGTCTACTCTTTCTTTAAAATAATCAGCCTGGGGGTGCCTGGTTGGTTCAGTCTGTTAAATTTTAGACTTTTGATTTCAGCTCAAGCCATAATCTCAGGGTCCTGGGATTGAGCCCTGGGTCAGGGTCTGTAATCAGCAAGGAGTCTGTTGGAGAGTCTCTCCTTCTCCCTCTCCCATCCCCTTGCTCATGTAAACTCTCTCTCTCTCTCAAATAAATAATTAAATCTTTAAAAAAAATAAAAATAACCAACCCAAAATAATCCTTATGCCTGTAAAAGAATAAATACTCAGCCAGTGTGAAGATCTAATTGGTTTTATTGAGCAATTCATGAATTGGACAGAATCCCATCTAGAGAGTGTAAAGGAATCTGAGTTCTACAAAATGGAAGGTTTTTATAGGAAAGAGAGTGGGGCAAGGAAGTTACCAGCAAAAGAAAAGGGAAGAAGGGAAGGATTGTTCCAGGAAAGGTCACTCTCCCTTAGGAAAAGAATAAGTAGTCTCATTAGGTGGATTATCTCCTCTTCCTTTGGGGAGAGTGGAATGAATAGGGTCCATAAGACAGATAAACTGCTAACTGGTAAATTATATTTCTTGGGGGAGGTTGAGTCTGCAATTAGATTAGGTGTTAAGCCCTAGTTTGATAAGCCTAGCATGAGGGACTCTGTTTGAGGCCTGTCCTTTTCTTTTTGACATGCCAAAGAGCCCTATTTTGAGATGACATGTTCTGCCCTCCTTCAGAAGCCAGAGCAAGTAAAGAATTACTGCTCCTCCTCAGAAAGTTCACGAAGATTTTGGCAGACTCTTGGAAGCCTGTAAGTACACACACTTGTCTTCCACGCTTTCATCTTCATGTTGACAACCTGAAGAGGTCGAACAGTGAAGAGTAAGGTGAACAGATTTGCAGTCCAAGGTCGTCCAGGACCTCTTTGTGTCCATCTGCAAGCCACCTGTTCAGTATTTGTTTATATGCTATGTTCTATAACACAGGAACCCTTGAGAAATTAATTAGTGACCTCTTCTTTTTGCTGCTTTATACTGGCCAGCCAGTAAAGGAAGGATGAAGTAACTCCCTTCTCACAAGAAGGGCAGAGAAGCCACAGAGCCCTGGGCTGCTCTGATGTCTGATAGGATCTGGCACAGGACCTGAGCACTGCAGGGCTCCATAGGTCCCCACCTTGACCACATCTCAGCCCTTCCAGAAGCCAGGGGGACTAAGCACAGAGGTCCCTCCCTCTCTTTTCTTATGGCATTTACCTTAGAAAAATTGTGATTGTTAAAGTCTTTGTCTCTTTGACATGTACATTCCTTTTAGTTTAAAAATTTTTTTAAAGACTTTTGCCAATTTTACAATCCTTGATTGTGTTTTTCAAGGATTTAGGAGCCATCACTTTGAAATGTAATTATTTGGGGGCACCTGGATGGGGCAGTGGGTTAAGCCTCCTACTCTTGGTTTTGGCTCAGGTCATGACCTCAGGGTCCTGAGATTGAGTCCTGTACTGGACTCCATGCTACACATGCCCTACCTACTAAAAGTTCTTTCCCTCCTTCTCCTGCTGCCCCTCCTCTGCTCATGTTCTTTCTATATTAAAAAGAAAGAAAGAAAGAAAGAAAGAAAGAAAGAAAGAAAGAAAGAAAGAAAGAAAGAAAGAAAGAAAGAAAGAAAGAAAGAAAGAAATGTAATCATGTGGGAAGAGAATGCCCTTCTCTCCCAGTCTCTGTGGGAGGATAAGAACCTAATTCAGTGGGAACCTGGCTCCAAGATGTAATTCTACCTCCTGTCTTGTGAATAGGAGAAAAGTTTACTTTTCCTTAGGCTAAAGCCAATTAGCAAACACAGGTGGCTTAAGACCACCACACCCCACACCTCTACCCCAGCTCTTAAAAACTCTCTGTTTCTTTGTTTTAGTAGAGTTGGGAATCTAGAGCTGGTCTGTATTCTTGTCTCTATTGCTGGTGATATTATAGGAATAAAATCAATTTCTGTTCACACACCTTGTCCAGTGTTACTTTTCTGTACTGAAGGAGGGTAGGGAATCCACAAAGAACATATGGCAGCAGCATTCTCATCAACCTTCGCAAATAGGGATTTTTTTCTTTAATTTAGAAAAATAAAGGAACATGGCCACTCTTGCAATAGAGTATTAAGGAGCAATTTACAATCTTGACTCAAATTCCTTGTTGATGTATATTGAAGATCTCAAGGATGGAAACTAAGACAGAATCTAACAAAGCAGATAGATAGATGTAGGTTTTTAAAAATATTATTTTATGTTCTTAAACTTCAGTTATGAAGGTCGACATTATTTTGAAATTACCTTAATCTGTATTAAAAGTATGAATGGAATAACATAGCACTTAATACAAATCAAAGCAAACTGAACATATAATTGAGGTTTTCCATCACATTTTATCAGTCTCTGCTTGTTCTGAGGTCTATGCATGTTTGGGAATCTAGTTCATGAGCTGACACAGTGGACTCTGTATGGGGGAATCATTCTGCTGAGTCACTGTGCAAGATTCATGTTCAGAAACTGAGCCTGAAAGGAGATGAAACTGGCCCCTCTCCCACCCATGGGCACAACCAGGCTCTCAGAAACCAAACACAGAGAACAAAGCAGAGCAAGAGAGAGAGGAGACCAACAAAGGGGAGAGTATTCCATTTAGAAGCACTTTCCATTCTTCTCTTTTGGTCCCTGATCCCTCCCTTGGTCCCTGGCTCTATTATTTGATGTGTAGGTATTTGTGAATCCTGGCCTTCATTTCAGACCACTTGTTTTATGTAAGTCTTTCCTGCCTTGTTTAATGATTTTTTTTCCCCTTGAATTTTGCCTTGTCAGATATCACGAACATAACCACAGGCTTGTATGATCTGTACCTTTGTTCAACTTTTTATTTTCCATCATCATGAATTTATTTCTATTAGCTGTGTCTCTTGCATTCAGTTTTTCATTAGATTTTGACTTTTGCTCTAATTTGAAAGTATTTTTTCTTTTTTTTTTTTTTAGAGAGGAGAGAGGGGCGGAGGGAGGGCAAAGGGAGAAGAGAGAATCTTAGACTCCACAATCCAGCATGGAACTGGACTTAGAGCTTGATCTCACAATCCTGAGATAATGACCAGAGCTGAAATCAAGTCTCTGATGCTTAACAGACTGAGCCACCTAGGTGTCCCTAATTTGAAACTCTTTTAGTGGGTGAATTTAGAATATTTCCATTGATTGCTACAGAGATATGTTTGGTGTTGTTTCTACTATGTTTTTATGGTATTGCATTTTAATAGCTTTTTAAAACCTTTACTGCATAATAGGACTCAATTCTGATTTGTTTTTTTTTTTGTTTTTTTCTAATAATTTGTATTTTTCCTTTACTTTTACATTTGGTTTTAGAAAATTATTATAGAAAAACATCATTAATACAAAAGCGTATTTTCATCCTTCAAATTACTTAGGCAGGAAAAGATTGTTGAGTTAACTTAAAAATAGAAACCAGGTATTTAGATATAATTAAAGTGAAACAGGGCACCTGAGTGGCTCAGTCGGTCAAGCGTCTGCCTTTGGGTCAGGTCATGATCCTGGGGTCCTGGGATCAAGCCCTGCATTGGGTTTCTTGCTCAGCAGGGAGCCGGTTTCTTCCTCTCCCTCTGTCTGCTGCTCCTCCTGCTTGTGCTCTCTCGTTCTCTCTGTCAAATAAGTAAATTTCAAAATCTTAAAAAAAAGAAAAAAGGGAAACAGTTTAACCTCTTAAGTTAAACTTACCTAGAATGATTCTTAACTAGGAAATTAATAATGTATTAGAGATAAAAATATATAATAATAATTTTTGGTCACTCTCAGACAGTTTGTTAGTAACATAAAAGAGTGTACCTATGACCATTTAAAAAAAATATTCTTGTCTAAAATAGTATTATATTGGGACACCTGGGTGGCTCAGTGGGCTGGGTCACTGCCTTCTGCTCAGGTCATGATCCTGGAGTCCTGGGATCAAGTCCCATGTCAGTCTTCCCCTGCTCTGCGGGGAGCCTGCTTCTTCCTCTCCTTCTGCCTCTCTCCCTGCTTTTGCTCTCTCTTTCTCTCTCTGTTTAAAAAAAAAAAAAGTCTTATCTTGTGATAGATCATAAAATGTATCTCTAAATCTAGAAATATCAGATTATGATATCTTGATAATGAAATTGACCAAGGGGGGAAAAAAAACTACACAACAAACGCTGAGCTGCTAATTTGGGAATACCTGATGGTTGCCCACTGAGATAGGCAGAAGGATGTATCCTGTGAATATGTCATGATACATGGCAAAGGGGAATTAAGGTTACAGATGGACATAAAGTTGCTAATAAGCTGATTTTAAGATTAAAGAGAATATCCTAGATTTTCCCTTGAGCCTAACGTAATCATAAGTGTCCTTGAAAGATGGAAGAGAGAGAGGCAAAAGAGTCATGTAAGAGTGATGCAATGTGAGAAAGAACGAATGACCATTGCAGGCTTTGAAGATGAAAGGAGGCTATGCGCCAAGGAATGCTGGTATGTTCTATGCTCCAAGGAATGCTGGTGTCAGGCTGGGAAAGGCAAAAAAACTATTTTCCCCTAGAGGGTTCCAGGAAAATACACAGCCCTGCCAGCACCTTGCCCTGTGCAACTAATTGCATCTTCTGACTTCCTGAATGACAATATAATAAATTTTAAGCCATAAGTTTATGGTAATTTGTTACAACAGCAAAAGGAAACTAATACATTCATTTTTGTAAGTATGTGTGTGTGTGTGTGTGTGTGTGTGTGTCCTCACTTCAAGAATTTACAAGTTCAATGTGATTTTTGGAGATTCTCTTAAGAAGTGAATACACATTCCCAAACTGGACACTGAAACCTCATTATTCTCAATCCCTAGTAAACTCAGACACACTTTGAGGCTCAAGACATCCGAAATGAAATGAAAATATTTAACTCTAAAGGCAAGTCTATAAGTAATTTTAAAGAGACCTTATCATATTCCATACCACATGCTCTTCATAAATAAATGTTAATTTTCATAGAAATGTGTTAAGTATCAAAGCCATAATTTCCAAACTAGAAAATTTAGACTAATAGAATTTGTTGAGGAAAAATTAGTGCAAGCTAAAAAGAAAGGTATTTGACATTTTGCTGACTTTCAGCATGTCTTTTGTTAGTTTCTCATAGATATTCCTAAACCATGGGATCAAATAGAGGGTGACACATTGATTTCTCAAGTGCCACTTTTTTTTTTTTTTTTTTTCTGTAGGATACTCTGAAAAAAGCTAATCAAGAGCTGCCTGGATTTTTCCCTGTGTTAAATAGACTGAGTGAATAGAAGTGACTTTAAATGACAGTCTAGTTATTTATAGAAAAGCAGATGAAAGATTTATACTCTGTTGGCATGCACCAGGTCAAGGTATGAACATTTGAAATGGTAATAAACTAAAAAGTCAAGCTTGCTGGCTTTTCATCTTTTCATGTCATACTTATTGAGAACCCATAAGCCACACATTAAATATCTAAAACTAGACATCGAAAATATTCTAAGGAGCAGGATGTATCTGATTCTTCTTTATTAATAAAGGTAGCATAATTTAGATAATTCTGGAGTGACAACAGGCACCAATGACAAGTTTTACTTTGGTTTAACCCTTTGTCTAGATGGAATGAATTGAATATAATGAATATTTTAGCACCTTAGCTATACTTTCATTGTCTTAAGTGTGATAAAGAGGGAGAAACAAAGATGATGCTGGTGTGACCAGGGGCCAGGATCACCTGGCAAAAGTCTACCTGATGTTGGAAGTATCCAGAGCTACAAAGAACATGCCAAAGAAAGCAAATAGATTCTTTTCCTCTTCTTCCACCCCTATATCTCCCTCTGATGATTCTCATTGGCTAAATGTACCTAAAACCAGTGAGCAAAAAAGCCTGGGAAATATATTTCCTTAAGATACAGATAAGAACAGGAGAAGGACAGATAATTTGAGGGGAACAAATATGCAAATGACATGCCAACCATTGGCATAAAAAACATAAAGATAAGGGATTCTGCCATTTCTCCTTCCAGGTAGGGATGCCAACATGCAGAAGACATTAGGTGATTTTTACATCCTATTTTATTTTCATTGACTATGGCCACATCAAAAGAGGTTTCTTGGTGTGTAGGTGGAGCAGCAACCAGATAATCACCTATTTGGATTTTCTTGTGTAGATATATTATTTTGAATAAACCATGTTACTAGATTTTGGCCACATCCTTTAGTTACCTTTCAAATACAATGGTTAAAACCCCTATTAAATGCTAACACATCTTATGTATTGGATGAAGAACACGGCTACGTATTTCCAGGATTTTGCCTTGCTTTTGTCAATAATTCATTACTTCTATATATCTTTGTCATCAATTTATTTTTATTTTCTTTTTAAATTTAATTTTATTTAAATTCAATTAATTAACATATAATGTATCATTAGTTGCAGAAGTAGAGTTCAATTATTCATCAGTACGTATAACAAGCAGGGCTCATTACATCATGTGCCCTCTTTAATGACCATTACCCAGTTACCCCATCCCTCCCACATACCACCCCTCCAGCAACCCTGTCTCTTTCCTATAGTTAAGAGTCTCTTATGGTTGTCTCCCTCTCTGATTTCATCTTATTTTTCCCTCCCTTCCCCTATGATCCTCTGTTTTGTTTCTTAAATTACATATATGAGTGAAGTCATATGATAATTATCATAATTAAGTCATAATTATCATACCCAACAAGAAGATCTAACAAAATTAAAGAAACAAATTAATAATAACACAATAATAGTAGAGGATTTTAACACCCTACTTACAGCAACACCTATCATCTAAGCATAAGATCAACAAGGAAACAAGGGTTTGAATGGCATACTGGACCAGATGGACTTCATAGATATATTCAGAACATTTCATCATAAAGCAACAGAATACATATTCTTCTCAAGGGCACACAGAACATTTTCCAGAAGAGATCACATACTGGGTCACAAATCAGGTCTCAACTGGTATCAAAAGATTGGGATTATTCCTTCCATGTACTCAGACCACAGTGCTTTAAAACTTGAACTCAATTCACAAGAGAAAATTTGGAAGGTACACAAATACATGGAAGTTAAAGAGCATCCTAATAAAGAATGAATGGGTCATCCAGGAAATTAAAGAAGAATTTTAAAAATTTATGACAGGAAATGAAAATGAAAACACAACAATTCAGAATCTTTGGGATGCAGTGAAGCTGGTCCTAAGAGGGAAGTTTATAACAATACAGACTTTTCTCAAGAAACAAGAAAAGTCTCAAATACCTTTTTCTTACTCCTAAAGGAGCTGGAAAAAGAATAGCAAATAAAGCCTAAACCCAGCAGGAAAAGAGAAATATAAAGACTGGAGCAGAAATCAGTGAAATAGAAACCAAAAGAATAGTAGAACAGATCAACAAAAGAAAGAATTAATAAGATTTATAAGCCTCTGATCAGGCTTATCAAAAAGAAAAGGGAAAGGACCAAAATCAATAAAATCATGAGTGAAAGAGGAGATATCACAACCAACACCAGAGAAATACAAACAATTTTAAGAACATATTATGAGCAACCATATGCCAACAAGCTAACAAATTAGGAAATCTTGAAGAAAGGGATGCATTTTTGGAAACTTATAAACTACCACAACTGAAACAGGAAGAAATAGAAAATCTGAGCAGGCCCATAACCAGCAAGGAAATTGAAGCAGTAATCAAAAATCTTCCAACAAACAAGAATCCAGGGTTGGATAGCTTCCCAGAGGAATTCTACCAAATAATTAAAGAAGAATTAATACCTTTTCTTCTGAAGCTGTTTGTCACAGATTTTAAAGGCCAAAGAGGGTGGTAGGGAGTTGAGCTTATAATTTATTATCCATTTATATTTTTCCACATAATAATCTAAAGAATTAAACACTGAACAATTCAAAATTACTCTTTAAAGTTAATACTCTCAAATAACAAAATAACAAAGCCATTGAAGTAGTGAAGTTACATTTTATAGGGAAGTTGGTTGTGATATCCATTATCAAGCTAACAGTGATGGGTTTTAAGACATATAAAGTAGCATAGATAAATAATATTTTGGGAATAAAAATGAGATCAAGAACACCTTTTTTTGTTGCAAGATGGAATGTACTTAGTAATGTTCCAAAATGGAACATACGTATTTAACACTGAGTGCGTGTGTCCAGGACACCTGTTAAGTTCCTTCCAGGGCTTCTCAATGTCTTAATGCCATATGAATTGTCAAGGACTCTATCAATATCTCATAATTTTGGTCATGTCTATGGTAGGCATATTATTGGCCCCACAAAAATGTCCATTCCCTAATTTCCAGAACTTTGTAATATGCTATGTTATAAGGCAAACAGGACTTTACAGGTCTAATTAAGGTTGCAGACCTAATATGGAAATCATCCTGGCTTATCCAGATGACCCACTCTACTTACATATGCACTTAAAAGCAGAGAACTTTCTTTAGCTAGAGTCAGAGAGAGAGAGAGCAGAAGGGAAACTCAGAGAGATTGGAAATAAACAACATTTGACATGATGCACTGTTACTGGTTCTGAGATTTAGGAGCCTGCATGCCAGGAACATAGAGAAGTGTCTAGATGCCAGTAGCACACATGAAAAGGAATATGGCTGCCTGTAGAATCAGACTATATTCTGGCTGACAATCAGCCAGAGAATGACCACCTCAGTCCTATAATGACAAAGAACAGAACTCGATCAACATCCTCAGTGAGCTTGAAGGGGATTCCCCAGAGCCACTCTAAGAAGTGTACTCTGCATTCCAGTTGCACTTCCCACCACCCCTGGGCTTTGTTATTTGCTCCAGGATCTCCCACACCACTGCACCTGCAGTACTTGCTAGAGTCTCCCACTTCCCACTCTGACAAAACCCTCCTCATCTTCAACTTCCTTCTTCCCAACTGCTTTAATCACATCCCTCTTTAGATATTCAATCAATATTAATTAAGGACCTACATCGTGCCTAGCAATTTGCAGGGGGTATATTGGTGAATGAAGCTGTTACAGCACATGCCTTTCTTAGGAAGAAAATATATGGATGTAGGATAACAAAAAAATGAGATAAAGAGAATGAACTGGTCATGTGAGTTTGCGGTAGCATTTGTCTACTTGTGTATAATTTATTTCTTTACAACCACATCTCCCAAACCAGCCATTGAGCCCCATAAAACATAGAAGGACATTATGCATCCTCTGATGAAAGGATTTTTTTTATCAACACAGAACTGGGGCTGACACAGAAATTACATGATCTGCTGACAGTTTCATGGACCAGATTTACTCGGGCAAGAATTGGAAAAGCAGGACGTTGGAAGGCAGCAAATAAAGGATCCAGCTTTCCTGGGAAACAGGATAAAGAGGAGCTCTTCCTTTTAACAGGAAAGTCATTTCTCAAAAGGATCCCTACTTATGGTACCTGGTGAGTCAATTGGTTGAGCATCTGACTCTTGGTTTCAGCTCAGGTCATGACTTCAGGATGGTGAGATTGAGCCCTATGTTGGGCTCTGCACTCAATAGGGAGTCTGCTTGAGGATCTCTCCCTCTGCCCTTCCCCATACACTCTCTCTAAAATTTAAAAAAAAAAATCCCTCCTCTGTATGCTTCAGTGCTGATAGCATTAAGAGAGAGCAAGCGACATGGGAAAAACAAAGGATCAAAGGGAAATTTTAAAATTTGAAAAGCCAAAATGAACATACATATTTATGCTTAATACCCACTATTATGTACATAAAGGTTTGCCTCAAAATATGTTAGCATCACTGGAAAACAGAAGCTTGACTCAGGTGAATGCCTTCAGCAGGACCCCTCATGGCAACAGAAAGAAAGACTTCAAAGGTAACACGATGTCAATAAAAACGTATCTATCAATAATCACTCTCAATGTGAATGGCCTAAATGCGCCCATAAAATGACACAGGGTTGCAGATTGGATAAAATGACAGGACATATCCATATGTTGTCTACAAGAGACCCATTTTGAACCTAAGGATACACCCAGTCTGAAAGTGAAGGGATGGAGAAGCATCTTTCATGCCAATGGGCATCAAAAGAAGGCTGGGGTAGTGACTCTCATATGAGATAAATTCGACTTTAAACTAAAGACTGTAGTCAGAGATACAGAAGGACACTACATCATTCTTAAAGGGACTATCCACCAAGAAGATCTAACAATTGTAAATATTTATGCCCCCAATATGGGAGCAGCCAATTACATAAGAAAACTATTAATCAAGATAAAGAGTCATATCGATATGAATACATTTATAGTAGGAGATCTCAACACGTCTCTCTCAGTAATAGACAGATCATCCAAGCAGAAAATCAATAAAGAAACAAGGACATTGAATGACACATTGGACCAGATGGACCTCATAGATATATACAGAACATTCCACCCTAAAACAACAGAATACTCATTCTTCTCAAGTGCACATGGAACCTTCTCCAGAATAGACCACATACTGGGTCACAAATCAGGATTCAGCCGATACCAAAAGACTAAGATTATTCCCTGTATATTCTCAGATCATAATGCTTTGAAACTGGAGCTCAATCACAAGGAAAAGTTTGGAAGGAACTCAAACACCTGGAAGCTAAAAACCCTATTCCTTGATGATGTTTTCTGGCAAATCTGTTTCTGGGAATACTTTGTCTTTGACAAAAAGTATTTCGTGTATTGTTTTATGGCAGTTTTCCTTTACTTTTTTCCCCCTAGCATTTCCTTCTTACTGAGGATAAAAATAGCAATGCTTACTGTCCTTATATATTTTTTATATCTTCTATGCTTTTAGTTTCCATTGAATATTAGTCACATCAGTTATATTCAATTTACTAAAATGTTCAACACTAGGGAGAGGTAGAATCTCTGGAAAGATTACTTTGAAGCTTTGAATCTCTGGAAGATTAGATTCTCACAGGAGTTCAAACAGTGCCTCTACTTTTTCAAGGGTCCATTCCTGAACCTAATTTAATCTTATTTCCTTGAAAATGTTATCTATCAGATTGTCAATGATTTCCATGTTTGACTCCAGTGGGATTTGTCAGTTTCCTCTTCCCACTGGACAGCAACCCCTACCGCTGGCTTCTGAGATATTAAACCCTCCTGACTTCTGTCCTGCCTCTTTGTTAGTTTTCTTGCTGAGGACTTTTTTTTTAAGATTTTCTTTATTTATTTGAGATAGAGAAAGAGTAAGTAAGAGAGAGAAAAAGAGAGAGAGAGCACAAGTGGAGAGGTGATAGTCAGAGGCAGAGGGAAAAGCAGGCTCTCCACCGAGCAGGGAGCCTGATGCAGGGCTTGATCCCAGGACACTGGGATCATGACCTGAGCTGAAGGCAGATGCTTAACCAACTGAGACACCCAAGTGCCCTTCTTGCTGAGGCTTTATCTCATATCTTCCGTGCTACTGTGGGCTTCATTCCAGCTACATGTTTTCTCATCTTTCGACATTTTTTCTTGAGAACCGAGACCTTCTGGAAATATTACTTGGAAAAACTTAGATAAAACTACCCATGTCATCAAAATAGTTGTTTGCCCAGGGGAAAAAATACTGCTGTTTGCTTTGGAAAATTCCCACTAAACAATTTCTTGTGGACAATGTGCTGCTCACTTATACAAACAACTTGCTTAGCAAACATAGTATGCTAATCAAGAATTTCTTCTTTGTGTCCTAAACTCTTATATCATAAACTTTACTCACTTCTGACCAGTTCTCTTGGCTTGACAGAACTGCCTTAAGTCACTGGAGCTCAACATCTAAACCACTATGAATATTCCACTTCCATCTTCCCCACAGTGTTCACATCAAGGTGGCATCCTCTCTCTCTGCAGTAATTTCTGTATTTTTCATTAGCACATTGTTGACCTTTTAAGAACATGATCAATCCCTAGGTGACTTTCTCCAGACTCATCCTTTAGACTGCTACTGATTTTCTGGCTTCTATATATTGCAGGTGTTTATCTGTGTCACAGATACATCTCTAATGTGTACCTTTCTTTCCATTTCTACCAACATCACCTTTGAACCAACCATCATGGCTCTCACCTAAACCACCACACAATCTATTTTCCCCATTCAATCTATTCAGTCCTTTAACCTTGACCCATTTTAACAGTGATCAATGATTAAGGCAACAATGACCCTTAGCAGAAAGAGATATTTATCTCCAGTTCAGCAATTCAGTGTCTTCTGCAGTCATTGGTTTTATTCATGAAAAATAATAAAAAAATGAATATATATTTGAAATTTAGTATATATGACCCCATTTTAAATAAAAGCATTATTTTATCTATACATCTAAGTCTACCTATGCTAACCATCATCTGACATCTATCTCCACACATAGAGATTGAATCATGTTCACTTAACGTGAAAGATACTTATTTTCAGAGTGGTGAAATTTTTTAAGCTCACTTTATAGTGGTTTGCACACCTTACTCTTTACCTTGAAGTTGTATAACTTTTTTTGAAAGTGAAGTTCATTGTTTTAAAATAATTTAGAAGACAATGACATCAAAACAATTTTGAATTATGGTTCATTATTACTGAATGCCAACTGTGAAGAGCACAGATTAACCATATTAACTTAATCAAATAAAAAGAAACTACAAGCCTCATAAAATTATTTTTGATGCCTCAGATAATGCTAAGCCTTATACTATTATAGACATAAATGCTCCAAACCCTAAAATAGGTATCCCTTTATATCTAGCTTATATCCATAGATATTTTGTTTTCAGTGTTTTAAAAATTGTCTTTATCATATTTTTAATTGATTCTTTATTACTGGAGAATTCTGTCCCAAAGCCTTTCCCCCTTGGTTCCAGTGTGGATTGTTACTCTCTGTCTCTGTTACTCTCTGTCATCTGGACACTAATGGTCATCATCGCATTTTTTCAGAATCTCCCTCCCTGATATCCCAGGTTAGATGCCCTATTGCTTGGATTGCATTTATTCATTCATTATGCATTCATTCCTGGTTTGTTATCTATTATTAGCAGGTAACTTCCTTGTGAAATGGGGGGGATTTCTTCTATGTTTTTTCTATTACAGAAGAGATGATGATTTTGGTTTTTAAATCTTGATAATTGGTGTCTATTTTAGGTAGATATAAACTTTTCTTTAGAAATTATTCTTTCTAAGAATTTTTAAAGGAGGGGGACCTAGGTGGCTCAGTCATTAAGTGTCTGCCTTTGGCTCAGGTCATGATCCCTGGATCCTGGGATCCAGTCCTACATGAGGCTCCCTGCTCAGTGGGAAGCCTGCTTCTCCCTCTCCCACTTCCCCTGCTTGTGTTTTCTCTCACCTTGTGTCTCTCTCTGTCAAATAAATAAACTCTTAAAAAAAAAAGATTTTGAAAGGAATTGTCCAATTGTTTCTAACATCCAAAGTTGAAGGCAAAAAGTCAGATGACAGTGTTTCTCACTTATGACATGTCTCCATACCCCAAATCCCAGGGATTTTTAGTATTGTCACTGTATCCTTTGGCATAATAAAAATTTCAAATTGTGTACCTAGGTGAGTATTATAATTTTAAAATATTAGGGAAAAAACCATCAAAGAGAGTATAACTCCATGCAAGATTTACTTTCTTGAATAGTTTTCTTGAATAAATAATCTATTAAATAATGAATCAAATTGGCTCTCCTTCCTCTGATAGATGAAAGTACATTGAGGATAAAGAGCTGTCAGTTAAGCACTGGTTATTGACATGGCTTGAGCCAGCAGTGGCCTTAACCCTGCTGATACCATGATACAGTCCATCTAAGATGCCCTTGGCTTTTGGCAAAATGAGTGAAAAGCTTTGGATTGATAGGGGTTAGAATGAGCTAAAGCTCTAAATCAGAACTGTCCCACAAATAGATATATCTATCTATCTATATAGATAGATAGATAGATAGATAGATAGAAAGATAGATATAATGAACATATAAGTAATTTTAAGTGTTCTAGTAACTGTTTTTCGTTTGTTTGTTTTTGGTGTTTTGTTTTTTTTTTTTTTTTTGAGAGAGAGAGAGAGGGAGAGAGCTCAAGTGTGAGCAGGAGAGGGTGAAAGGGGAAGAGGGTGGGGAAGAGAGAGAGGGAGAAAGAGAACCTCAAGCAGGCTCCATGCTCAGTGCAGAATCCAATGCAGGGCTCGATTTCATGATCCTGAGATCATGACCTGAGCTAAAATCAACCCAGAGGCTCAACCAATTGAGCCACCCAGGTGCCTCAATGTTCTAGTAACATTTTAAAAAGTAAAAGGAAACAAGTGAAATTAATTTTAGAAATAAATTTTATTTAAACAAACATGTCTAAAATATTACCACTTCAACATGAAATAAAAACAAAAGCACAATTATTAATCAGACATTGAATTCTGTTTTTATACAAAGTATTCAAAATCTAGACTGCATTTTTTTTTCCAGAATGATTTTTTTTAAGTTTGGAGATATTTTTGTTCGTTTCTAATATTTAAAGGCTGTTTAAAATTAAGATGCCATAAAAGATGTAGTGTGTTTAACATTTTACAATAATGATATTTTGGTAGATGAAAAGAAATAACATTTTATTTTATTCCATTAATAGTAATTACTATTTTCAGGTTACCACAAAACTACCTAGCGATAAAACTTTCTACTAATTATGAAATCTATTTTTTTTAATTTATTTATGTATTCTAATTTTTTATTTGAGTATAGTTGATACATAATGTTACATTTGTTTCAGGTGCATAGCACAGTGATTCAAAATGTCTATATATTATGCTTTGCTCACACAAGTGTGACTACTGCCTGTGACCTCTGTCACTGTGACAATGTCATTGACTATATTACCTATGCTATACCTTTTATTTCCATGCTTATTCATTGGATAAAGAAAATGTGGCATATATACACAAGGGACTATTACACAACCATAAAACGTACGAGATCTTGCCATTTTGTAGCACTATGGATGGATCTAGACTAAAGAGTATTATGCTAAGTGAAATGTCAGAGAGGGAAAGACAAATACCATTTGATTTAATGTACATGTGGAATCTATAAAACAAAATAAATGAATAAACAAACAAAAAGCAGAATCAGACCTGCAAATACAGAGAACAAATTGATGATCACCACAGGAAAGGGAGGTAGCAGATGGGCAAAATGGGTGAAGGGGGGTGGGAGGTACAGGAATCCAGTTATCTTTACAACACATGCTGGTCCATTCTCGCCACATTTCAAGTACTTGTAGCCACATGTTTCAGTCGGTAAGACTCAGGCAAAGGGCTTTGATCTAAAATGGATAACCATTGCACATTTTCTTTGCTATAATATCCCTGGGTTATTTTTAGATTACATATAGACATTGCTTCCTCTGAAGAATTTCACTCTGTAGTTAAAATGACAACAAAAAAAGAAGAGGAAAGAGGAGGAAGAGGAAGAAGAGGGTGGAGAGGGAGAGGAGGAACACTGCTGTGGTTCTCTACTCGTAAAGTTTATCTGATTCCCATCCTTCCTGTTTTTCCTACCAACTTTACCACCTGGATACTTTGTCAACCCCACTGGTTTGAAAAAATGTGTTTGCTTATGAGCATAGACCCTAGTAGAAAATCAGTAAAAATGTTATTGAATTCATTTACTTATGTATTACTTAATTTATCTATTACTAAGAAGGTTGAAAATAAAGCTCATGAGTATTTGCTTGTAGTTTTGCCTTGGCTGAGAGATGCAGAGGGAAGACAGGCTCTAGGGTGCTCTTCCATTAAGTCCAACTGCTATTTCTACCCTGTGTAGGAGGCATCTAAAGTGAAACTAGATAACTAAACTTATAAGAAAATTAGCTGTGTTGGAACTTCTCTTGAGTGACCTAAGAAAACCCTACAGAGCAGCAGCTCTCCAACTGTGGTCCCACAACAGCCCCATCAGCATCTCTGGGAAACTTGTCAGAAATGCACCATAGACCTTCAGAACCACAGACTCCAAGGTCGGGGGCAGCAATATATGGTTTCACCAGCTAAACAGGGGGTTCCACTGTGTGCTCATGTTGGGAACCACAACATAGAGCTCAGGGTAGACTTTTTAAAATTGTTTTATTTTACTTCTTACCTTCTGTTTGAAAACAGCAGTTATTAATTTCATTTGCTTGGAAAGTAGCAATGTGTGATAACTTTCCCTTGGGTCTCAGAATTAGTGAAAGTTTTGCCCTTGACAAAAACTAGTACATTTCTTTTAGGGGGGCAGAAAAGATGAGAATTTTTCATAATGACTTATACTTTGAATTTGGCCACTGAATATCTCAGAACTAAATGTGAGGTGTAGTAACTAACAGTCCCTCTCAGAATATGAGGATAAATAAATTAACCTCAACCCTTCAGTAAATATCACCTCCTCATGAATAATAAAAGTTGAAGAAAGGTTGTAACACATCCAAAGTTTCCCCTTATGCCCAAACTCATCAGATTCTAACTTCACTTCTTTTATTGAGGTTTAAATACTGGCCTGATGAAGAGCACAGAACAACGTTCTTCTTAATGAACCTGATTTAGTTAAGAACAGAGAGATACCCTGTTCTTATTTCCCATTCCACTGGCCTCATTCTTTCACACAGCATCAGAGATTGTAATTTATAGTCTGCTTATCAAATATGCATAACTTTAAAGGCTGGACTGGAATTTATATCTGTTATTTTAAAAAGTGGTTACAAATCACACCTGCAAACATGTTAAGACCTATCTGTACAAAACTCATACAGTCTTTTCCAAGGCCAGCAGAAAGCCTTGATGATGATAAAAATACACATATCAGAAAGAGATAAAAGGACTGTTTCCTTGAATTCTATATTTATCCAGATTTTATAAGCCAAAATTCCATGTTGATATTTGGCAGCCAGAGTAAATAAATCTCAGGGAACAAGCGAGTAACTGGAAGGCTTTTTTCTTATTGTATTCATCATATCTGTGAAAATCATTCTGAAACAGTCACATAGACAAAAATGATTGTATCCCACCCCAGATGTTGCTCGCAAAGTCTCTTCGCTGAGCTAATGCAGAGAAGGCCAGAGGAGGAATGTTCTTTAATATGATGGCCACCTCCATGGTGCTATTGTCTCTGCAGCTGTTAACTTTGGGTTCCTTCCCCTACGCCAGCACAAGAGAACTGACGAATTCTCTGAAAAAGGTAGGGGGAAGGAAAGGAGAACAGGAGCCAATCTATGAAATCTGATCTTTACATTCTTTCAAATAAAACAATAAGGAGTAATATCAATAAATAACATCATTTGTAAATCCTAAGTGTATCAATGACATTTTACACATCTTCTGTTAATATAATAACTTAATATTGTTAATATGTTAATATAATATCATAATAATGTACCATCACTTGATCCCCCAAAACTTTTCAAAATATGTCTTCTATGCAATTTCTACAAGGTGTTTATATACGTGTTTCCTTTGCTATTGATCAAAGGTCTGCCAAGAAAGATTTGTTCTGTCTGGCCCACCTCCTGAGTGTTCCTTTTCTATATAATTCTGTGGCTGAGAGGTCATATACTTATATCTAGAGCTGTACTGTGGTCCCACAGATATAGTTACCCAATGCTTCAATGAAAAATGTTTGAGGGGGAGACAAGATGGCGGGGAACTAGGAGGAGGCTCTGGTTCAACCTGTCCCCTAAAGTGAGCTGAACTCCGATCACTCATGAAATCAGCCTGAAATCAGAATTCTACACGTCAGGATCTCTATGGGGCAGAAGACGCCGGTGGGCAGGTAAAGCAGAGTGGGAACGTCTGACTGGTATCGGAAGATAAACAAAAGGGGGAGGGAGGCACCAGAGGAGACGCATTGGGAAGTAATAACCCAATACGAGAGTGCCCTACGACTGGGGACCAGCATTAACTTGAAGTCTGATAGAAAGCACTCAAAAAGAGCAAAGAATTGCAGGGGAAATTGTGGGAAGTGGAACGGTTAGGGACAGGGGCTTAAGTCCCCCATGGAGGACAGACACCCCTGGCGCTGACCCAGAGAGAGTGCGGCAGAGAAACCAGGTCCCTGAGCCCTCCCTGAGCCAGGAGGAGACCTCCTAAGGGCGCTTGGTGTGTGGCAGGGGCATTCTTCATGAAAATTTTCCAAATATCGCAAATGGAAACAGCGTTCATGTACTAGAGGCAGAACGGCACCCCCCCAAGATTTTAGATTCTCGAAACACCTCGAGACACCTGATAGTAAGAATGAGGAATTATAATTCTAGAGAAACTCTCTTGAAGGCAGCTAGGACAAAGAAGCTCCTTACGTACAGAGGAAAGCCCATCAGAATAACGTCAGACCTGTCCACAGCAACCTGGCAAAACAGAAAGGGCTGGCAAGATATATTCAGGGCACTAAATGAGAAGAACATGCAGCCAAGAATACTTTATCCAGCAAGACTGACATTCAAAATGGAAGGAGATATAAAGAGTTTCCAAGACCGCCATACCTTAAAAGAGTTTGAAAACACCAAGCCTAGATTGCAGGAAATATTAAGGGGGGTTCTATAAAAGAGGAAAAACCCCAAGAATATCATTGTACAGAAATATAGAGACAATCTACAGAAAGAAAGACTTCAAAGGTAACACGATGTCAATAAAAATGTATTTATCGATAAACACTCTCAATGTGAATGGCCTAAATGCGCCCATAAAATGACACAGGGTTGCAGATTGGATAAAACGACAGGACCCATCCATATGTTGTCTACAGGAGACCCATTTTGAACCTAAGGATATACCCAGATTGAAAGTGAAGGGATGGAGAAACATCTTTCATGCCAACGGGCCTCAAAAGAAGGCCGGGGTAGTGATTCTCATATCAGATAAATTAGATTTTAAACTAAAGACTGTAGT